>NW_021024683.1:3826193-3944463 GCF_004153795.1 Camellia sinensis | reverse complement strand
CCGGTAGCAAGAAAACAGAGCCGGTGGCCTCAAGCCATGGCCGGTGAGGTGTGGGGATGGCCAACAAGCCATTCCCTGCCCTTAGAAGCAAAAAAACACAAGTGTTTAGTCCACAACCAAGCACAAAATAAACAGGTCGAGAGGTCTTGAGGCAAGGTGCGCGGCCGAAACCTCCGAGAACTCAAGACGAACACGAACATAGATAATCATCGAGTGTTCAAACGATGACGTCCAAGTCTTGAGGACGGTCAAAAATGGGTTGTCTACAATCTACCCCGCGGTCGTAGGGTCTTCCATGCCCTCTATATGCCTTTGTCCAAGGCTCTTCAAATCCTTGCTGAAAAGGAGCACCTTAAACCTCTCAAGCCTCGACCTCTCCCAGGTAACCTCCCTCTCTCACATGATGCTACTCAGTACTGAGCGTATCACCAGCAAACCGGTCACAGCACCGACAATTGCTTCCGCCTTCGCCACGAAGTACATGATTTGATTGACAATGAAGTCAGCCTCCCGCCGAGCTCAGTAAAGTCTGTTAGCACTGGATTGGTGGATTTCGAGAATAATACAAGTATGTGATCAGGGGTAGGTCCACCTGCTGGTGGCGTCCAGTTTACTTCAGATGTAGCATATGGCACGCACTATTTTTGAACATTTGCGAATGCTAGTTTTGTGTTTTCTGACTTGGGTATTCAGTCAATTTTGTTGTCTTGTATATAATCAGTCTTTTTGTACTATGTCAATCAGGTCTGTCTTGTTGTATCGAGTCAGTCCCGTTGCGTTGGAGTCGGGTGATTCCAGGGGTGTTACCTCGGACATCACTATCTTGTTTTGTGTTTGTCTTTTTGCTTTCTTTTGAGTCTGTTTTTGCCTTGGAGCCAGTTACACCAGAAGATCTAAACGAAATAGCAGTGATTTTCACACTATTGTGATTGCTTCTGCCTTGCGCCAGTTGTGCCAGAAGTCTTGAATGAAATGGCAATCCATTCCACCTGCTCTTCTGTGCCTTGAAATTATTGCATTGACCTAAGTTTTTCAAAACTTTTTGAACACTGTGATGAAAAAACAAAGAGGAAGGAATTCCTCGGGTTTTGTAAAAATTTGATTAACTGAGAGAAAGAGAGGCATGCTAAGCCCTTAATAAATGAGATCATGCTTGTTAGTGTGAGTACTGAGAAGGATCCTGGCTTGATCTAGAATGGCTCTGCAATGTCTTCAGCGCGAGCGACTAGTCGCTTTCTTAAAAGATTTCAAAAAATATTTTGCGTGGTTCTACGAAGACCTGTGTGGAATCGCTCTTGAGATTGTGCAGCTTAGGATTGCTCTTAGCCTTGAAACTCAACCCCTTTGCTTCCAAACCTTGAACCTTAATTCAGAATGTTCAACGGTTAACCATAATGTAAGGCCCGCGTGGCCGGATCAGAAGTAGCCCATGAACTAGGGGCGAGAATATCAGATGTGATCAAAGGAAGCTTGCGAAGCTAGATCAAAAGTAGCCCTTGAACTAGGGTAAAATGTCAGATGTGCTCGAAGAGCTGAAGATGGATCATTCTGCAAATCAATGAAGACTGAAAAGAATGCCAAATCCCAGAAAGGAGGAAAGAAGAAAGTTTGTGCTGAAGGACAACTGAGTTCCTATCCACAACACTAGGGGCAAATTCAGCCCCTATTGGATGGATTCCTACACCATCAGTGAACATCAGCCATTCTCCTGGATTCAGATGACTTCAGGATCTCAAAACCATTTGACATGGACAAAGCTACATTTTTACCCTTGAGAGGCTTGCTGGGCCGAAAATCCAAAAGGGCGACCCAGGCAAAAGTTAGAGCAAGGAAAAAAGAAGAAAAAGAACAAAAAAAAAAAAAAGAAAAATGCAAAGAATAAAAAAAAAAGAAAAGAAGAAAAATGAAGAAAATGAAAAGAAAAGATGAAAAAGAAAAAAGAAGGGAAATAAAAAGAATTGAAAAGAAAAGAAGAACAGAGCTCGCAAGGTTGAAAATCCAGAAAATGGCGGCCTTGGCAAAAGTTAGAGTGCAAAAGGAGAGGTTAATACTCGAGTGTGCCTTAACCCCCGAACTACGTAAGGCTTGATTCCCATGTTTGGGATACGTAGGCAACTTCATTTTGAAGTCCAGCCACAAACACTTCCAAATTGACTACATCCATGTAATGGTTCTGATCATCGTTGTCTTCTCTGTATCCGAGAGCTCGGTTGTGATCGTCACCTTGAAAACTGGTTACAGTGTGTTGCGGTGCTATTCAAATAAGGGGCAATTTTTCGTTGCCATACAGCGCGCTGAGATGCTATTCAAACAAGGGGCAACTTTCCGTTGCCATACAGCGCGCTACGGTGCCATTCAAACAAGGGGCAACTTTCCATTGCCATGAAGTGTTGTTCAGACAAAGGGCAATTCTCCTTCGGATCTGAGGTTGTGCATCTCAAGAGTAGGTTCCGTGCTCGTTGAGTAGTGGCCGTTTGCAAAAATAGTTTTTGAGAATTTTTACTAAGGTTGACTAATTTCCTCGAAAATTATTTCATTTTTCCGAAATTGGACCATTTCTTGGACCCAAAAGGGAAACTTTTTAGTGCTCGTAACCTAACTTGCATGATTTTAAATCAGAAAATCGAACAAGCGTGTTAATCTAACTCTCATGTCAGTCAAAATTGTTTTAGTAGAAAACCAAAACAAAAAATGGTCAAAATAATGAACTAGGGGCACAGTTGAGTCAGGCTCCCTGTCTGTTTCCCCATTGTCAGCATACTTGCCAGAAAGGGCACTCTACTTGCCAGAAAATGGCACAACTGAAGCTAACAAACAAAGGGCCGAAAGCTCTCTCATCCTCCGAGTAGTGAGGTATCAAGCCAAGTGCGAAGCACAAATTGTAATGGATCAAGATATTCCACTCCCTTATCTGGACAGATCTGATCACGTCCAAACTCCCCAGCAGAGCATCGTCAACCAATGCCAGTTGCAGATTTGCTACACATTCAGTTGTAGCGCAACCCCTCTGTGGGAGAAACTCACTGTTGTGAACAAGAAGAAGAATCTAGCGGAAAGCTAGGGGCAAGAGCCCACAACTTTCTATTTATCCATCAACCGCCCAGGGGAGGGATAAAAAAATGAGAGATTGAAGAATAGAGAGATGTGTGCTGAGAAGAAAAATGAGGAAAGGGCTTTTTCAGAAAAATAGAGCCTGAAGGCCGAGTCATGTGAGGATCACAAGTAAGGAAAGGTGGGAACCAATACCCAAAGAAACTGGCTCCTCGCGAACTGAGAGGTCTCTCGCCTTTGTAACACGTCTGAGTGTCGTGTTTGTTGTTTTGTTTGTCTCGATTCTTGTTTTGAGTCGTTTCGAGTGTTACTCGATGTGTTTAGGTTGTTTACCTTTTGTTTGTCTTTGTTGAGTCGTTTTGATTGTGGTCAGCTGTAGGCTCAATACTCGGTTGAGAACCCTTTTCTCGTTACAATTTCAAAAATGAATCGTTTTGTGCTCAGAGTGCTGTGCCATTCTCCACACTTGTGCAAAATAGAATTCGTTCTTTCATAAAACTGCAGGGTTCAACCTAGGTCTTGTGAAAACAGTAAGACAAGGACCTATCTGAAGCCATGTGGGTTCCAGACTGCAAAGCAAAAGAAAAGAGGGAAAATATGGAGCATCTTAGTGTGTTTTAACTCCAGCGAATTCCGAGACTGCATTCCAGGTGCACCTTCTCAGGCCTCGCCGTTTCTCTGGAGTATGAGTATATCTCAACCCCAAGTGTAAGCTTGCTTCAAGTCAGAATGACAGTTCAGGCAGCACCTGAGGGTTTCACATGCAGATGTTACCTCTCGCCATTATGAACAGGGTATACCCTTTTGAGCTGAGCGTGTTTCCAAGTCCTCCGAGAGGTAAATCAGAGGTTGCGCTTGAATTGGTCTCGTTAAGGCATGTATTTCCTTATTCAGTAGTTTACTTCAAACATGCTGTTGATGTTGCACTGAAAATGCATTGTTATGCACCGTTCTCTTTGCATTGTTATGCACACTCTGCCTGCATTGCTATGCACCCTTTAAGTTGCATTGTTATACATACTTCACCTGCATTGTTATGCACGTTCCAGTTGCATTGTTATGCACCTTTTCACTTGCATTGTTATGCACCTTTTCACTTGCATTGTTATGCACCGTCCCACCTGTATTGTCATGCACCGTTACTTGCATTGTTTTGCACATCTATCTTGCGTTGTCACGCACATTCCAATTGCATTGTTTTGCACGCTCCTTTTCCGAAACACCGGGACACGTCCCTATGTTTCTCCCTCTTTTTCCGAAACACCGGGATACGTCCCTATGTTTCTTCCCCTTTTCCGAAACAACAGGATACGTCCTTATGTTTCTCCCTCTTTTTCCGAAACACCGGGATACGTCCCTATGTTTCTTCCCCTTTTCCGAAACAACAGGATACGTCCTTATGTTTCTCCCTTTTTTTTCGAAACACCGGGATACGTCCCTATGTTTCTTCCCCTTTTCCGAAACAACAGGATACATCCCTATGTTTCTTCTTCTTTTCCGAACCACTGGGATACGTCCCTATGTTTCTTCCCCCTTTTCTGAAACACTGAGACACGTCCCTATGTTTCCTTTTCTTTTTTCAAAACACCGGGACATGTCCGTATGTTTCTCTTTTTTTCTGAAACATCGGGACACGCCCCTATGTTTCTTTTTCTTTTTTCGAAACACTGGGATATGTCCCTATGTTTCTCCTTTATTCCAAAACACTGGAATACGTCCCTATGTTTCTCCTTTATTCCAAAACACCGGGATACGTCTCTATGTTTCTCCTTTATTCCAAAACATTGGGATATGTCCCTATGTTTCCCTTTCTTTGGATAAGAGCATTCAGAACATGTTCCGATGCCTAACTTTTCTCCACTCACATGCCGCGTGTGGACGTAACTCTAACTTTTCTCCACTCGCGTGCCGCGTGTGGACGTATTTAACTTTGCTCCACTCGCGTGCCGCGTGTGGACGTATCTAACTTTTCTCCACTCGCGTGCCGCGTGTGGACATATCTAACTTTTCTCCACTCGCGTGCCGCGTGTGGATGTAACTAACTTTTCTCCACTCGCATGCCACGTGTGGACGTAACTCTAACTTTTCTCCACTCGCGTGCTGCATGTGGACGTAACTAACCCTTACTAACCCCTTTCTCCCCTTTTCGCATTGTTACACACATTGCATGCGTTTTCGCATGTGCTTTACTTACATGTGTTTATGCACTTTTCTCCCCTTTTCGCATTGTTACACACATTGCATGCGTCTTCGCGTGTGCTTTACTTACATGTGTTTGTGCACCTTTCTCCCCTTTTTGCATTGTTACATACATTGCATGCGTTTTCGTGTGTGCTTTACTTACATGTGTTTATGCACCTTTCTCCCATTTTTGCATTGTTATACACATTGCTTGCGTTAGCGCGTATGCTTTACTTACATGCGTACATTTTATTCCTTACTTTACACATTGCTTGCATTAGCGCGCATGCTTTACTTACATGTGTTCATTCCTACTATACACATTGCTTGCGTTAGCGCGCATGCTTTACTTACATGTGTACATTTTATTCCTTACTTTACACATTGCTTGCGTTGTCGCGTATGCTTTACTTACATGTGTTCATGCTTATCTTCACAATTGCCTTACACATTGTACATGTTGTCGCATGTGCTTTACTTACATGTGTACATTTTATTCTTTGCTTTACGCATTGCATGCGTTTCCACATGTGCTTTACTTACATGTGTATACTTTGCCTCACCTTCACACATTGTATACGTTGTCACGTATGCTTTACTTACATGTGTTTGTGCCTTCATAGCATTGTTATGCTTGTCCCAAATCGCATTGTTATGCGTCCTACTTGGCTTGCGTTGTCACGCATGCCCTCCTCGTATTGTCATACTCCCTTCTGCATTGTCATGCGTCGCACGTAGGTTGCATTGTTTTCATCCATTCCGCATTGTTATGCGTCATCCTTAGGTTGCATTGTCTTGCATCCTCCCACCTATGTTGTCTTGCACGTTACTTGCATTGTTATGCACACTTCACTTGCGTTGTTACGCACTTCTCACTTGCATTACTATGCATGTTTCTAATAATATTGTACCTGTTAAGTTTTCTTTCTTTTTCAGGCACGATATTATATGTACGGTTCATTTGAAGCTGGCGCGACCAGACGAATCGCACAGGCACGATATTGTATGTACGGTTCATTTGAAGCTGGCACGACCAGATGAACCGCACAGGTATTGTATTCTCCGCGTGAGACGTAGCGAGAATTGAATAATTCTCTTATATCCTTTTTGCATGTAATGTAGTTAGATTTGTATTCGCCTGCTTAAACTGTTGCATTTATTGTATGTATTTGCTCCGTTACAGCTCTCTTTTCATGATCATAAGTTATGTTCGGCATCATGCATGTTCTTTGCATCTTGCCCCTGCCTACGGGCACATATCTTGCTGGCTTGTATGCTTTGTCTAAGTCTTCGGCCTTGTCAAAAATGGGTCGTCTCTGGGCTTTGACACTCACTCCCGTCATTGTTATGACTTTCGAGTTCTGTCAAAGAGGGACAACTGTAGACACCCCTTTTTTGACCGTCCTCAAGACTTGGACATCACCGTTTGAACACTCGGTGATCATCTATGTTTGTGTTTGTCTTGAGTTCTCGGAGGTTTCGGTCGCGCGCCTTGCCTCAAGACCTCTCGACTTGTTTGTTTTGTGCTTGGTTGTACACCAAACACTTGTGTTTTTGCTTCTGAGGGCAGGGAATGGCTTGTTGGCCATCCCTACACCTCACCGGCCTTGGCTTGAGGCCACCGGCCTTGTTTTCTTGCTACCGGCCAGAGATTTTGGTCGGTCAGCAATGTTTTTGATCGGCTGGCCATTTTTTTTGGTCAATCGACCATATTTTCCAACCGACCCCTTTCCATCTGCTTCTGGCCAATATTTTATGCTAGCTGTCACAGCTGGCATCCACATTACACCCTCTCCATATGGAGGGATTTACTCCTTGCTTGGCTTCTCTTGGAAGCCTTAGAATTTGAGCCTCTATAAAGAGGGAGCCCCTCCTCCCTCCTCCAGGGTTCAGAAAAATTAGGCTAGAGAGCTTAGATATAGTTTTGTATCTATACTCCCTTGTTTGATTATATTTTGTGCCCTAAAGTGAGTTTTGTCTTACTTTTGCACTAGAACACCTAGCATTCCACCATCCTTGGGTTGTTGAGGCCTTAGAAGGCTGTTGTTAGGGTTCTTAGACTGATTTTGACCAAAGAAATGTGCTGGAGCTTTGTTTCTAAAGAAGGTCTACAAGGGTGAGCATCTTTACTTTAGTTACCCCTTTCTTGCTTAGGCTTTTAGCCACTCTTACATGCTGTTTTAAGCTTCGACTATAACTGATAAAAGTTCTGATTTTGTGTGCTTTAGAACTTTGTTTAAGGTCACTTTGAGGTTTGAGATTGTTTCCCCCCTCTAAGGCCTTGTTAGGCCTTGTTTTAGGCCATACCTTTTGGCCATTGTTTTGGTCTTTGCATGACCTCTCTACCACTAAAATTCAAAGGATTTTCAGTGGTGGAGAGGTGGTTTTGAGGTCCTAAAAAGAAGAGGGTCATCCCCTCTCCTTGTTGTCTTTAATGCTTGCATAATTGGCTTATGTGGTAGCATGTGTGTTTAGTTTGTTTTAGCTCCATTTCAGTATGTATTAGGCTTTGTTTTGCCATGATACACCTCTGCTTTGAGTTGGTTTAGACATGCCATGTATGCTTCATACACTTGTCTTGTAATCCCATGATTTGGCCTTAACATGCATCATGTTGTAACATGTGTTTTTAGCATGATTTTGGCTCAACTCCATGAAGCTTTTAGCCTTGTTGTAGCATGCTTAAGCTCATTTTTTCATTGTTTTGGTTATGCTTGCATTGTTTTGTATAGCCACCATACAATCTAGCTTGTTAGCTTTGAGTGTCCAAGTTGCTAGCATGCACTATTTGGATCATTTCAGTGGTTTGGCATCACTTAGAATGTTATTTCAGTCCATATTTCATGCTTGAATACTTGCACTTATCACTCCTTTATTGTCTTAAAGGGTTTGTGTTTTATGCCTCATGAATGTGTCATTGTGTATGCCATCATGCTTAGGTCATTAGGATGCCATCTAAGTGGGTTTTTGGGCTCATTTTGACATGTCCTAACTCTGCTTTGGGTCACTTAAAACGTGCCATGTTTGGTTGTATTAGGCGTAGTGTAACACCTCTTTGATAGCCTTGCATGCCTCATGATTCGTTTTAGCTTGTTTTGGCTTTGGTCATTGCATGTTTTAGGCTCACTTTAGCTTGATTTAGGACTGTTTTGGGTCATACTTGCCATGTGCTCTTTGTTTTGCGTAGTTTTGGTTCAAGTCCCTCGACTAGTCTTAGGCTTCAGTCTTGAGCATGCCATGCTTGACTTATTTATGGGATTTGGCATCACTCCTAGCCTCATTTCAGGGCATGTAATGTTGTCACATTTGCATGCTTTTCATTCCTTTTAAGTGTGCTTAAAAGTTGCCCTTTTTATGCTTAAGTATTGGACTATTTAGCATGCATGTTTGTATGTGCATTTGCCCTCATGCCCTTAGCATTTTGGCCACTGATTTGGGCCTATTCGAGAGCTGCCCATTTTGGTTTAAGACCATCCCCGCATGTTGTTGCATGCTTGCCTTGTATGTTGTCACATACTTGTTGCATATTTGGTAAATTGCACGTTGTAGCATGCTAATTTAATTGTGCCTCGTTGTGTACTTAATCCACGACATGTTGTTGCATACTTGGCCTATTAACATGTTGTTGCATGTTTAAGTGGTATTGCATTTGGTATGCATCTCTCGTTAAGTTTCCTAACATGTTGTTATATGCTTGCCTATCCTCACATGTTGTCACATGTTCGCCTTGCATGCTTGAACGTCCATGTTGCATCTTGCATGCTTGTCTAGGTTGCATTGCATTTGGCATGCTTGTCACCCTCGCCATGATCATGTTGCATTAGTTTTGATCAACCATGATGGAGGTTAGGGCCCTCATTTGTTTTGTGTGCATTTCATTTGACATTAAAATCTACACTTGGCACCTTGGGCCATCATGCATTGAAATGCGTGATTAATGGCCCGAGGATCGAGAACCATGCTCCTTTGAGTCTCAAACATGATAAGGAGGGTGGTGGTGCAAACATTGATGCCGAGGAGGGTGGTGGTGCATAAATTGCTTTGAAAATGCATTGCCATGCTCTGTTTGTCCTCTGCTGCAGCAAAACAGCATTCTGCAGGAATAGATGGTCGACCGACCATATTCAATGCCGATCGGCTAAGTATGTTTGGCCAAGAGCCTTACAAATGGTCGATGATCAGTTCCCCATGGCCGGTGGCCTCACCCCTTGGTCGGTGACCTCTCACAACCCTCAGGGAGTAGTTCAGACGCAACTTTGAGACTTGTGCAGTGTTCAGAGCTGCAGAGCAGTGTAAACAGAGGCAGCATGAGTATGGCGATGGATTTCCGAGCGGAGCCGAGCATGCACGCATTCGTCCCTCTTCCTGAGGCCTCTTTACTGCTTTCTTAGCTTAATTAATTTGTTTAATTAGTTAAGTGTTGTGTAATAATTAGTTAGCTCGCTAGTTAGTTAATTACTTGATTTGTATTATTCTTTCGGTCCCTCCCTCGAGAGGGCGCAATTATGTAATAAGCGTGCGTGTGTGTGATGCATGTCTTCCAACCTCCACTTCTTTCTCCTTTTTATTTTACCGCTTATTATGGTTAGTTTTAGGGCATATTTGATTTAGCACACCTTATGCTATGTATGTCTGCATGGCTCATCATACTAACTGCATTGTATTTAAGTTCCAAATTGAATACATGTGTCGAATTGTCGCATCTCATATGCCATTTTAGTTTAGCCGAGCCTATTCTAGTTGGATTTTGCTTGCGATGCATTAGCCATCTTAACATGGACTTGGATCATACATATGATTACTAACACGTTCTTCGTTTTGGCTCGGAGTACACTGTGAGCGTTTATGCTTTAGCATCTTGCATGTATGTGAGTGTTAACATGAAAGCATGCTTACCATGAGGCTAATTGCTTATGTGATATAACTGCCTGAATGCCTGTGGGTGAAGGTTGAATTGGTTGAATTGCTTGAATTGGAATAATTCATCGAAATCCGTAATTTAGCCTACTTACGAGTAGCAAACTTCAAACCATTTTTCAAACAACAAATATGCGATGTTTTGTTCCAAATTATGCGACCTAGTCTATACTTGTCTGTTGTGCGCATCACATAGTAAGATTAGCTAATTAACCGGAATAAGAACACATATGTTTTCAAAACTCGATATCATGCTTAGTACATAACATGAAAGCATGCTTACCATGAGGCTAATTGCTTATGTAATATAACTGCCTGAATGCTTGTGGGTGAAGGTTGGATTGCTTGAATTGGAATAATTCATCGAAATTCGTAATTTAGCCTACTTACGAGTAGCAAACTTCAAACCATTTTTCAAACAACAAATA
This sequence comes from Camellia sinensis, assembly GCF_004153795.1. Lineage (NCBI taxonomy): Eukaryota > Viridiplantae > Streptophyta > Magnoliopsida > Ericales > Theaceae > Camellia > Camellia sinensis. Next base: position 3,933,886 of record NW_021024683.1, on the reverse strand, counting down.
TGCGATGTTTTGTTCCAAATTATGCGACCTAGTCTATACTTGTCTTTTTGTGCGCATCACATAGTAAGATTAGCTAATTAACCGGAATAAGAACACATATGTTTTCAAAACTCGATATCATGCTTAGTACAGGCCGATCTTCGGATCGGGCGAGCGGGGGTGCTCATAGATGACCTTCCCCAATCGTACCCAAGTTCCCGAGCCGAGGCAACTTTGGTGATGACGGACACGTGGCCTTAGGCAATGAGTCAGGGTTTCTTAAATTCCCCAAAAATAAAATATTTAGGTGGCGACTCTGTATCTGGCAAAGCAGTCCATGTTTGGCCCTTCTTTCTTAAAAATCAGTTTTTCAAAATGATTTGTCGGATTTGAACTCTTTGGTGATTTATCAATCTCACATCGCACATTGTGGGATCAGATTAAGAACCGTGACATTTGAGTCCGAACTGTGAAAAAGCATAAGCCCGAGGGCGCGTCCACAACTGGTAGCCAAAACTATGGAGACTGCTAGGGATGCTTCACATCCTTCTCCTATTCCTATGCCGCCATCTCTTCCTTCTACCAGAGTCCTTTCTGCACCCTCCATGTCAATGGATGAGGTGGACATCTTCGAGGCTAGGCTAGCTAGTCTTTTTGACATGCCTTCCACCATTCCAACAGCTAGCAATGAAACTGAGCCATTAGTCTTAGCTGCTTCTCTATTAGAAATTTTTGAGAGCTCTTCCTCTAATATTAAGACTTTCTTGCCTTCATTAGTCTTGGATAGCTGTTTGGAGTTGCTGACATTCTTCGCAAGGATCCCCTTCGAAGCCTTACAAAGGCCTATAATCAAGAATGGCTTCCTCCAGTGCTGCAAGGTTGTTGAGCAATCCAACATGACTATTTCAAGTCATTTATCTCAAGCGGCAGCTACCATTGACTTTTACATCAACATCTGCCATGCTGCCAAAGCTGCAGAAGAGAAATTGTTAAGAGACTAGAGATTTGTTTCCCAGATACATGCTGAAGTGTCAGAATTAAAAGAACAACATTCCTCTGTCTCCCAATTTCGAGCCCAACTATTGGAGAAGAAAGCTCAGCTTGAAAAAGAGTTATCAGCAGTCAACCTGGCTTTAGATCGAACTACCACCAAGCTGCAGATTACTGACCAAGGATTGGCTGATCAAAAGCAGGAGATGGCTACAGCCATTCAGTTGTTCTCATCTCTTAAGAGTAGAGAGTCAATTGTAAAGGAACAGCTGAAACATTGTATGACTTTTGGGCCAATCTATGGCTACATGTATTTAACTCATTATGAAATAAAACCCTTATTTATTACTTGAGTGTTTTCATGCTCTTTTCATTTAGCACTTATTATATTCCTTGTGTTTCCCACACGGTTGGATAATAAGGCATCAAATATCTGCCATTAATCTTCTTGGAGTATACATATCCATTCAAATTTTTCAAATGATATACAGTAACCGCCCCGAAGAACTCCCGCTCTCTGCGCGTGAGGGCGCGAATCGTTTTGTTCTTTAGCTACTACAGTTCGGACTCATTGTCACGGTTCTGAATCTAATCTCACAAAGTGCAATGCAAGATCAATAAATCACCAAAGAGTCCAAATCGGGCAAATCGTTTTGAAAAACTGATTTTTATAAAGAAGTGCTAAACATGGACTGCTTTGCCAGATACAGAGTCGCCACCTAAATGTTTTATTTTGGGGGAAATTTAGGAAACCCTGACTCATGCCTAAGGCCACTTGTCCGTCATCACCAAAGTTGCCTCGGCTCGGGAACTTGGGTACAAGAGGGGAAGGTCATGCAATGAGCACCCCCGCTCGCTCAATCAAAAGATCGGTCTTTACTAAGCATGATATTTTGTTTTTGAAAACATGTGTGTTCTTATTCCAGTTATTAACCTAGAATTACTATGTGATGCGCACATCATATAAGTATAAACTAGGTCGCCTAAGTTGGAACAAAACATTTCATGTTCGTTTGTTTGAAAACGGTTTGAATTTGCTACTCGCAAGTAGGCTAAGACGAGGTTTTTGATGATTTGTTCCAATTCAAGCAATCCAACATTCGTCCACAGGCATTCATCCAGTTAAACACTTAAGCAGTTAGCCTCATGGCAAGCATGCTAACATGGCAACATACACATCTCATGTAGTATGCTAAAGCGTAAACACTCACAATGTACTCCGAGCCAAAATAGAGAACTAGTTAGAAATCATGCACGATCCTAGTTCATGTTAAGATGGCTAATGCAACACATGCAAAAATGTAACTAAGATAGGTTCAGTTATTCTAATATGTCATGTGAAATGCAACTTAGTACATGTATTCAAATTGGAATTGAAATACAATGCAGTTAGTATGATGCGCCAAGCCCGGTGCATGCAATATAGATGAATGGATGCATGCATGCGAGCATAAGGTATGCTAATCGAAATATGCCCTAAAACTAACCATCGTAAGCGGTTAAGTAAAAGGGAGAAAGAAATGAGGATTGGAAGACATGTATCACACACACGTACGCTTATTACAACAGTTGGCCCTCTCGATGGAGGGTCCAGATAAGAAGCTAATTAGCTAATTTAAGCTAATTAAACTAATTATTACATCACAAAACTAGCTAACTAACAAGCTAACTAATTAAGCTATTACAACACAAATCGAATAGTTAAGCGCATCAGTAAAGAGATGTCCTCAGAGGGAGTGTATGCATGCTCGGTCGCCTCGTTCGGAAATCCATCACGATGCCCCGATTTGCCTCTGTTTGCAACTATTCTCAAAACCTTGCACCAAGCTCCAGAAAGCTTTTAACTTACCTTGGGGACTTGTAGGAGCATGGGCGACCACCTAGGGGTGTTGCCAGCCACTGACCAACCACTTTCCATTGCTGCAGACCAGAAAAAGTGGTCGGCCAGCTAGTTTTTCTGGTTGGCTGACCAGTTGTTGCTGCACTTCTCCAGTTTGCTGCAACAGAGAACAAGAAGGAGCATGGTAGTGTATTTGCAAGATATGTGTGCACAACCACTCTCCCTATCATTTTATGATCTCAAGGGAGTGCGATTCTCGACCCTCGGGCCACCAATCACGCATCTCAATGCATGATGGCCAAAGAGGCAAGATTGCACGAATCAATGTAAATGAATGCACACATAACACATAAATGCCTTAACCTCTATCATGCATGATCAAGAGGGTCGGCAATCGGGAAATGAGGCACGTTTCATCATAAACACATAAAGCCTTGAACTCTATCATGTGTGATCAAGAGTGTCGGCGACCGAGAATTGAGGCACGTTTCATCACTTCAAGTATGAAAGGTCCCTCGTTGCTTGTGTTTGGACTAACATCTAATCCAAACAAATGCAATGCAACTCAAGCATGCAAACATGCAATGCAACTTAAGCATGCAAACATTCAAAACACAATGCAACTACATGGCATACACAATGAAAAGAATAGCATGTCATACACAATGCAAAGAACAACATGGCATACACAATGCAAAGAACAACATGGCATACATAATGCAAACAACAACATGGCATACACAATGCAAACAGCAACATGGCATACTCAATGCAGTGTGACATGATCAAGTTAACAAAGCTAATGACATGCAAACAATGCTAATGCATGCATACACAATGCAAGACAACATAAGTATGCAACAACATGATACAATGCAACAACATTCAGATAACATGCTCGATGGACTTAAACTAAAATGGACAGACCTCAGTCATGCCCAAATCAATGGCCATAATGATGAAACTAAGGCATGAAGATCAAGACAAACATGCTCAATGTAATGGCCCATTGACTAGGCATAAGAGCACAACTCTCAAGAGTGCTCAAGGAGTGACAAATGTGGAAGTGTAACAACACTATAAGCTCTGAAATAAAGTATGAAATGATGCCAAATCATTCAAACAACACAAGCAAAGCATGCTATGGACCTTAAAGCATGAAGCTAGTAAAGAGGACTACAAAGAGGGCATGCAATACATGGCACAAATGCATGAACCAGCCACAAACAAAGCTCAAGTATGTCAAAACAAAGACCAAAACATGCTAAGTTGGGAGCTCAAGGATCTAGGCAAGATGGCATGCATGCTAGGCCACAAATAAGGCAACAATGCATAACATTCAAAGGCACTTAAAGAGTGAAAGAAGTGGAAACATGGCAGTCCTATATGCTCTAAATTGTCATGAGAAATGATGCCAAATCATATGCATGATGCAAGTGAAGCATGCTATGGTGTCCAAAACTCAAAGCTAGCATGGGCACTTGCACTATAACTATGCAAGGCAACCCAAAACAGTCCTAGAACATGTCAAAATGATGCTAAAACATGTATGGGAGGAAACTAAAGCAAGCTAGCATGAAGGGCATAAAGCATGGAATATGCAAGGCCAGAAGGGAGGATTACACTACACCTATCAAGACCAAGCATGAGATGGATTTGCCAACAAAAATCAGAGTGATATCATGGAAAAATAACACCAAAAATACACTGAAATGATAGCTCGCAAGCTTAGGCATGAAGGCATACACAATGGCTCATGTTTAAGGCATAAAGAACCAACCCTTCAAAGCATGGAATAAGTGAAAGATGTGAGTGTATGACCATGAATCATGCACTGAAATCTCATAACAAATGATGCCAAATCATTCAAATAGGCCAAGCAATGCATGCTAGTGGACTCAATACATAAAGCTAACAAGCTAGAATGCATTATAGCTATACAAAGCATGGCATGCATGACCAAAACAACACAAATCAGAGCTAGAGCATGCTAAAAGATGGACAAAAGCTTCTTAGAGTTAAGCCAAAATCATGTTAGAATAACAGTCTAAAGCATGATACACATTAGGCTAATTCATGGAATTGCACTACAAGTGCATGGAGCATGCATGGGGCTATCAAACCAAACCTTAACAGAGGTATATTATGGCAAAACAACACCAAGAACATGCTGAGATGGACTCAAAACAAGCTAGAAGGACATGCTACTTCATGAAGCATACAAAGCTAGTTTATGAGGATTACACTACAATTGTATTATGCATGCAAGGGATGACAAAACCAAGTCAAAACAGTGGTATGCCATGCTGAAATAAGGCCTAAAATAGGCTGATATGTGGCCAACACAAGCTTAACAAACATGCTCAAACATGAGACAAATGAAGCAAGCATTTAAGACACAAGGAGAGGGGATGACCCTCTCCTATTTGGGACCTTAAAACACCATTTTCACCACTAAAATTCCTCTGAGTTTCAGTGGTGAGGAGGCCAAAACAAGGTGGTCCCAATAGCTTAAAACGATGGTACAAAACAAGGCCTAACAAGGCACAAGAGGGAGTAGACTACCCCCAACACAAAAGGGACCTTAAACAAACATGTTAAGCCTTAAAATCAGAACTTTTTTTAGTAGAAAGTCAAGCCAAAAACAGCATGCAAATTGGTTCAAAAGCTTAAACCAAAACATGGGTTTTAAGGGTTAGAAGCTCACCCTTGAAGAACACTTTCAAAGCTATAACTCCAGCACTCTTTTTGAACCAAAACCAATCCAAAGACTCCAAAACCAACCTCAAAGAGCCTCAGCAACAAGAGTATGGTGTTTGAGTGTGTGTTTGTGTGCAATAGTATGGAAAAACTACACTTTCAAGCACAAAACAAGAGCAAAGAAGGAGATATAGAGACAAGTGTGTATCTATAGCTCAATGCCAAAATTCTGAACCTGGAGGAGGAGGGGGGAGGTTCTCTCTTATAGAGAACAAACAACAAGCTTGTTGGACAAGCTTTCGGCCTAAAGCCATCCCTTTATACACGTGTATGGAGGATGATTTTTGTGCCCTCCAGCTATAACAACTGGCCTAAAAATATCTCCAAAAAGGTGATGGAAAGCTGCCGACCACTTGAAGTGGTCGGTCGACCACCACAAGTGGTCTCCCAAAAAGCAAACTGGTCAGTTAAGGGTAGGAGAGGTCTACACACTGAAAGCAAGTCAATGGTGTGGTGGCCGACCAAGAAAGGTGGCCCAAAGACCAAGAAAACCAGTTGCCCGACCAAAAAATTGGCTGGCAGGAAGGAAAGTGGTCTCCAAGGGGAAGAACTATTCTCCCACCCTTGTACCACCTTCCAAACAAGGAAAACAAGGTTTGTACCAAAAACAAACCAAAAAGGATGCAAAACGAAAGTTCGGGAGGCAAGGCGCGCAGCTGGGAGCCTCGAAAACTAGTCTACGGGCATCAAAAGTGGTTTATGACCACAAAAGTGGTCTCCCAGACCACAGTGGCCCTGTCACGACCCGAACCCGCCCTCATGGGTTAAGGATGTAACCGGCCAGTAATCCTGAGATTACCTACGGCCTCAAACCAAAATAGACATAAATCGACAGAGTAGAGGGGCCAAACGGAAGCAATGATAAAAAATTTGTCCATAGAGCCGTGCTTATATGCACTTCAAAACAAACCAAACTCATATACGTTAATAACCCACGTCAAAAGTACAATACCATAAAATTCTTTACAGACATGATCATCTAATTAAGTCAACCCATGACAAACTATTTACAAATATACATAAAGTCCTTGCCGGCAAGACGAAATATAATTACATAACAAAAAGGCAAGGATGGGTCTCAAGAGTGAGACGCAAGGCTAACTTCCTCAAAACTCGTATTTTTCCTAGCAGACTTCACTGGGGCTGGGTTTGGACTTCCCTTGGCTCAGCTACAAACACATGAATGAGCGTGAGCGATAGCCTAGTTAATAATATCAAATACATAAGTCATATAAACAATAAGTAGAACAATATACTCCAAATGGCCTTGGGCCCAATTCATATTCCTACTTAACATATGTACATTTATACAAAGTTTGGATCAAGTGACTGTAGTTCTAAACATATTGGCCTTCCATTCATTTATATCAAAACGGCCTTCGGCCCATTCATTTATATCAAAACGGCCTTCGGCCCATTCATTTATATCAAAACGGCCTTCGGCCCATTCATTTATATCAAAACGGCCTTCGGCCCATTCATTTATATCAAAACGGCCTTCGGCCCATTCATTTATATCAAAACGGCCTTCGGCCCATTCATTTATATCAAAACGGCCTTCGGCCCATTCATTTATATCAAAACGGCCTTCGGCCCATTCATTTATATCAAAACGGCCTTCGGCCCATTCATTTATATCAAAACGGCCTTCGGCCCATTCATTTATATCAAAACGGCCTTCGGCCCATTCATTTATATCAAAACGGCCTTCGGCCCATTCATGTATGTCAAAACGGCCTTTGACCCATTCATTTGTTCGTATCAGACTTTTGTCCACGATCCCAATTAGCAAATTCATAAGGCTTATAAGGGAATAACAATTGGACATTCACAAGCTTTCAAATATTGACATTACTCACAGTGATCAGCTTGTGGATTTGCCCTGGAACTTGACCCTACACATTTCATGAACACAAAAGGGTCACTAACAGTTCAACCCGTTTTTTAATTCACATATCTCTCTTTAGGCTTAATTCACATTTCATTAGCTCATTTACAATGCTTAACATATGCCTAAGAGTGCTTACAAGTGAAAGAGAACGGAAAACAGAACACAGAATGCATTTCCAGAATTTCAGAAAACAAGGTCCCCGCTCGAGCGTCAACTTCCCCGCTCGAGCGGAGCTCTAAGGCCTGCAAAAGTACTGGATAGGTGAAATTTAGGCTTGAGCGTCCAATATAGCGCTCGGGCGGAAGGCCTCTCAACATAGCTCCCCGCTCGAGCGTGAACTTTCTGGCTTGAGCGGACACCAAGCCTGCAAGAACAAATACTGGGAGCTCGAAATCCCCGCTCGAGCGTGAACTTCCCCGCTCGAGCGAACGTCAAAATTCTGGGTTTCCCAGATCGTGTTCTTGAGCTCCAATTCAACCTTCCAGCTACAATTCTTGCATGCAATGGCTCAAAACTCAAATATACACATATTAATATGATACCAATGCAATATTACAACATTAGGAAGCTCAATCTCTTATATCATTTACATGCATGCCTCAAATTAATCCCAATTCATCACCAACATATCAAATTCTAACATGCAAAGCCTATCCTTTCATAATCTCCTCTTGCAGGTAAGAAATACACATTATTCACAACTTATTTGGTGAGGAAATGGTCACACACATGGATTTCCTTCAGACTTCAACATGGATTACACAAATTAAGCTCAAACATGGAAATCTATAACAATTCTTCACATGCATGCTTCTATTAGCTTGAAATTCAACATGTACAACTCAATTCCTTTTCATTCAAACTAATTCATGTTCTTGACCATTATTTCAACTTGAATTCACAAAATTACAACTTAATATCCATGAATTCACTTACCTAGAGGCTTGATTCTCTTAATCTATGGTCAAAACTTGAATAATCTTCAAGGCTCCCAAGCTTTGAGATAAGTTTGCTCAATTCTCTTCTCTCCTCCTCTCTACAGTCTGCTCTCTCTTCCTCTCAATAGTCTAACTCAGATTTTGAGTTCATAAGGGCTAGAGGGGAGTGTAATGCTATCATACAACAAGGCCCACTAACATAATATTTCAATATAAAATATTTGGGCACTAATTCATCAATTAAATCGACTTAATCTGGCCCGAATCAATTTTTCCAATTAAATTTCACCGTAGGTTCTAAAAATTATGCCAATCACAATGGCGTAATCAATTTCAGGTTCTATGGCTGATAAGGCCTCCAATTTAATTTCCAAAGCAGGTTATTCAAACAGATATTCCTACGGTGAACAGATAGAACTTCAAAATTACATATATTCACATAATTGGCACACAAAATTATATCAAACACATAATCATATTTAAATTAAGGATCGATTATCATATTACAGAACAGGGGTATCACAGGCCCTCTAGGCCAAGGCAACAAGGTGTGGTTCAAAAACCACGCCAAACAGAGAACGTTAAGCAGCAGTCCCGAGACAAGGCGCGCAGCCAAAGGCTCCAAAAATCGAAAACTAGTCTCCCAGTAAGAAAAGTGGTCTACGACCACAAAAAGGTGGTCTACAAGATCTCTTCCTACCTCCAGGGAAGGGAAACAAGGCTTGGTCCACAAATCGAGCCAAAACACAAAGAGTTCAAAGGCCGGAGGCAAGGCACTCAGCCGAAAACTCCGAAAACTCGAAACGAGCACAACATGCACTATCACCGAGCGCTCAATCGATGACGTCTGAGTCTTAAGGTCAGTCAAAAATGGGGTGTCTACAGCAAGCAGCGGTAAGAACAACATCACCCCAAAAAGACTTAGGGACATTCATGGTAAACAAGAGAGAGTGAGCAACTTCAAGAGGATGGCCATGAGTATTGTCTTCCATACCAAATCACCTTCATCAAAGCTAATATGCTTGACCTTTTTATTATAGTTTTTGGCTGCTTTCTTCTTTTGGAAAAGAATGCTATTTAATACCAGAATTCTAGCTCCATCCACATTCTCTAATTCCAAGCACATACTCTAATTGTACTGCTCAAGAATTAACTGATCTTGGCATCTCACCCTTAAGGACTTGACATTAATATCTACAGGTAGTACTACATCATGCCCATATACTAAAGCATAAGGAGTGATTCATGTACTTGACCTTGGAGAAGTCCTATAAGCACATAATACATCTAACAGTAAGTTATGCCAATCCCTGGGATTGTCTTTCACAATTTTTTGTATTCTTTTCTTCAAAGATTTATTGGATGATTCTGCTTGACCATTGGCTTGTGCATAATAGGGGGTAGAATTAACAAGACTAATTCCAAACTCTGCCACAAAAGAATTTACCATCCTCCCATCAAATACAGTCCCATTATCAACAGTTATAGTCTGTGGGATGCCAAATCTGTGGATCAGTTGTTTAATGAATCTAATAACTTCGGTTTGGTCTACAGCCTTATACGGCTTAGCTTCGACCCACTTAGTGAAGTAATTTGTGGCTACTAAGATGAAACAATGATGCTTCGAAGATGGTGGATATATTTTCCCTATCATATCCATAGCCCATCCTCTAAACAGCCAAGGCTTCACAATAGCATGCAGATCAGTTATGGGTACATGTCTTATTGTGCCATGCTTTTGGCATGCCTAGTAACCTCTAGCATATTCTATGCAATCTTTAAGAATGGTTGGCCAATAGTGGGAATGTCTTTGAAGCAGCCATCTCATCTTCACACTAGGCTGATGAGTACCACAGATGCCTTCATGAACCTCAGCCATGGCTGTCAATGCTTTCTTTGGATCTAAACATTCCAATAATAATCCGTCTGCCCCCTTTTGTAGAGAGCATTACCATACATTATGTATTGCATAGATTGCAATTTGATTTTTCTGCTGGCTTTCAAAGATGGGCCAGCTAGATACTGCATTATTGGATGCCTCCAATCTTGTTCTTCTAAGTCATTATGATTGACTTCTAAGACCACATTCCTTTTATTTAAGGGTGGTATTGCCTTTTGATATGTTGTTTGGCTTATGTTCATTTGAGTGTTATCCCTTCTCTTGAAATTCGAAGCTTTCTGAGCCACATCATTAGCTTTATTATTCAAGAATCTTGGGACATAAGTTACAATTGCTGTCTAAAATTGAGAAAGTAAATGTAATGCAACAACATAGTATGGCAACATGCTTACACTTTGACACTTGAAAATTCCTTTCACCTGGTTAACCACCAATTGAGAATCTCCAAATATATCAACTGCATGAGCTTGTAATCCAATAAGTATTTCCACTCCCATTATTAAAGCTTCATATTCAGCTTGATTATTGGAACAAGTAATTTCATCCACTCTGAAACCATGTGTGGTTTCTATCCCTTGTGGTGACTTAATCACCAAACCAATTTCAGTTAGACCATTGGCTTTTGATCCATTGAACCACATTTGCCATGGTTCAATACTAATCATACCAAGTTCCATTATCCCTTAGCTTTCTGTTTGGCATGGATGGTCTACCAAGAAATTAGCTAAAACTTGTCCTTTTACTACCTTTTGGGGGACATATTCCAGATGAAATTCTGATAAAGCTAGTATCTATTTGCCAATTCTTCCTCTCAACATAGGTCTAGATAACATATATTTAACCAAATCTGTGGTTGCAATTACCAAGACAGTTGTAGGAAAAATATAGTATCTTAATTTCATTGCAGCAAAATACAATGCAAGGTACAGCTTTTCTACAGCTGAATATTTACATTCACAAGAATTTAGAAACCTACTAAGGTAATAAACTGCTTGCTCTTTGCCTTCTTCATTGTCCTGGGCTAAGAAAACTCCCAGTGAATCTTCTGCCGCAGCTATATACAACTTCAAGGGCTTATCACCCTTTGGTGGCATCAGCACTGGAGGCTTGGCCAAGTAGGCTTTGATTCCTTCGAAAGTAGTTTGATGCTCTATTGTCCACACAAGCTCCTCTTCATCTTTCAACCTTAATAAGGAAGAAAATACTTTAGTTTTTCCTGCAGTATTAGAAATAAATCTTCGAAGAAAATTAACCTGTCTAAGGAATTTTTGTAATTCCTTCTTACTTGATGGAGGTCTGGCTTCAATGATAGCTTTGGCTTTGTTCTGATCAATCTGTATTCCCTTCTTGTGTACTACATAGCCCAAGAAGCTTCCAGCTGATACACCAAAAGCATATTTGAGAGGATTAAGTTTCAACTTGAACTTTCTCATTTCAAAAGCTGCTTCCAAGTGAAACAAATGTTCCTCCATGGATTGGAACTTTACTACAATGTCATCAATGTAACACTATAAATATCCTCCAATGAGATCATGAAAGATAAATTAACCTGTCTAAGGAATTTTTGTAATTCCTTCTTACTTGATGGAGGTCTGGCTTCAATGATAGCTTTGGCTTTGTTCTGATCAATCTGTATTCCCTTCTTGTGTACTACATAGCCCAAGAAGTTTCCAGCTGATACACCAAAAGCATATTTGAGAGGATTAAGTTTCAACTTGAAAATATCCTCCAATGAGATCATGAAAGATAGTGTTCATAGCCCTTTGATATGTAGCCCAGCATTCTTCAGGCCAAATGGCATTTTAACCTATTCGAAGGTGCCAATGTTCCCAGGACATCTAAATGCCGTCTTGTGGATATCCTCTTCTGCAATGCAGATTTCGTTATAACCATAGTGCCCATCCATCATTGATAAAATCTTGTGCCCTGCTGAATTATCCACCAATAAATCTACTACGGGCATAAGGTACTCATCTTTCGGAGTTGCTAAATTTAGGTTTCTGAAATCGATGCATACCCTCATTTTACCATTCTTCTTAACTACAGGCACAATATTGGATAGCCATTCAACATACCTAGCTGTCCTAATAAAGCCTACCTTAAGGAGCCTAAGAATTTCCTCCTTGACCTTCTGAATCACTTCAGGACTCATCCTTCTTGGTTTTTGTTTGTATGGCTTGAAATTAGGCTTCATGGGGAGCCTATGTTCTACTAATGACTTGTCCAGCCCTGGTAGTTCATTGTAAGACCATGCAAAACAATCTTTATATCTCTTTAAGACCACCAACAACTGGTCCCTGTCAAGAGCACTTAACCAAGCATTAATGTAGGTGGGTTGCTGTGTAGAACCTTCCCCTAAGTTAACTTCTTCCAAGGGGTCTTTTATCTGAGAACTCACTGATGCTCATTTTTTGATTTCTTCTATTTTCGAAGCAACCTCCTTGCTTTGTCCTGCTTTCAGTTTCTTTGGTTCAACATCTTTACCCTCCTCCTCATAGACAAAGTATGTTCATAAGGCTTCTTCTTCCTGTATCTCCTGGATATTTGTTTCAATGTCCAAAGCATAATATTTATTAAAGGCGAAAAACCTGACCTGTTGTTGTTCCTTCTTACAACCAATTACCATGACTTCTTTCTCTTGCTCTTGCACCTTCTGGACTATTGATTTTATGTCCAATACTAAGAACTTAATTAAAGCCAAAGATTTGGCCTCCTGGGTTCCATCTTTTTGCCTACAACCAGGCATCATTGTCATTCTTGGCGACAAATTCTTCATCAGCACTTTCCTGGACTAAGTGCTTCAGGTGTGCTAATTCCTTATCAGGCGTCACTTCGGCTGTTCCATCAGGTTTTCTCAATATACTGAGTGATGTCACTTCTTCAGTATACAATTTGGCCTCTGCAAAATCTACACAAGCTATGAAGGGTTGAGGGTCTGCATTGATCTCCTCTGTCTCTCCATTGCACAAGGTCATCATTATCTTCTGATGTAGAGAGGAAGGCACACATTTGTTGGTGTGAATCCAATCCCTACCAAGTAGAGCATTATACTTAGCATTGTTGTTGATAACGAAGAATGCCGTCATGCAGTCTCTGGTCCCACACTCAGGTTGATAGGCAAAATGCCTTGAGCCATCTGTTTGTCTCCAGCGAAACCAGCAATGGTTGTGTAGGTTGGAATTAATCTGGGGTTCCTCTTTCCTATTTTCTTCAAAGAAGATTTCGGAAGTAGGTTTACTGCTGCCCCATTATCCACCAATACCCAGTTCATCTGTATTCCATCGAAGAAGGCCTTAATATACAAGGGTTTGACATGCTATGTCATGGATGTGGTGGGATACTCAAAAGGGTATGAGAGGTTAATACTCACATTTTCCTCACTCTCGTCTCCAGTTTCCATTGGTGTGGCCACTTTGGATTCGTCTTGCACCATACTCACTTGTGAGTCTTCACTAGAAACCGAAATTGGGTCAATCTCCTGACCTTCTTGGTTTTCATCTTCAGCTTTGAACTCTTGTGGTAGTATATGCACCATATTCACTGACACTAGAGGAAACGAGCCAAATTGGACTATTGGCTGCACCTACTTTTTTTCCTAGCCAACTTGTTCAATTACTTCAGAAGCATCTTTCATGCTGCATTCTGGCACTTCAGTACTAGTAACTTTCTTTGAATGGTCTGTTTCTGCTGATTTTTCGACCAAAAATGTCTATTCAGCCATGAAAGCTTCGAACATTTCCTCCTCAACCATCTCCTTCATTTGGCCTAGGCCAACTTCTCCCTCTGTCTCACTATCGCTTTCCATCAATGCCCTTTCTAGTCCTGCTAAACTGGATCTTTCTTTGGCTTTTAGTTCGGAGTGAACTTTGGCCAACTGCTCTCTGCTGTAACTCATTTTGTCTTGAGGAGTCGATTTTGGACTATGATCTAACTTTGGACTTTTCTTTCCTTTTGTCTGGCCCTTTGACTGGACCAATGAAGAGCTTTCTCCACTTTCTTTCAGATCCTTCTGGTACTGAGTGTACCTTCACTGGATCTTCCTCCGTTGGGATCTAAAAATCACTGGGACTATATTTGGTTCCTTTGTTTTTGGATGTTTTAGTAACACCCAATTATTTGGAGCCACCAAGAGAGGTTTGACCATCCTACCCTGATCTCCAACAACATTTCTTTGGGTAAGTATTTCCTTAGGTTTGTTTTGCATAACAAACTAATCTGGAACTCCAGGTACCCATGAACCCACTAACTCAGTTGTTGAACTGTCCCTTTCTTCCTTTGAAGCCAGTTTTGAAGCTGCCTGTGAAGGTCACTGCTTGGCCCTGACTCCCTGTGTTGGGCCTAATTCAGACCTTCCATGAAGGTGGCCACTTTTCATTCTGTGTGAGACTGGTCTAGGGGGCCAATCTCTGGCCTTGATCCCATAACTTGAGCCCACTTCAAGTCTCCTTTCAGGATGATTGCCCTCCATTCTGTAATAGTTGGGTGGTCTGAGCTCATATAGAGGTCTCTTGCCTTTGGAGTGCACTATAGTGGCTGCTGACCTAGCCATGAATGGTTGCTGCCTAGGACCAGTTGGATATGGCCTTTTGTTATAGGCACTGGTTTAGGATGCCTTTACACATCCTTGTAATATTGTTTCCCATCAATCAGAAGCCCTTTCAACCACTTGTACCTCAACCTGCACCTAGGACAGATTCTTTGCATGACAATTGCCTCTAAAGAATTATCATCCAATGCCTCCTCATCAGAGTCTTCCCTCTGGTCTGCAAAGCCCTGTCTAACAGCTGGTGAACTTCTAGCATCTTTCTTGACAGTAGTCTGGCTGGCAACATGCATTTGCACATTGACCTCTTCGAATTCCTTCAAGGATAAGTTCTGGAAGTTTGGCATAATATCATTGGCTGCAACTTCTCCAATTTCTGTGAATGGATTAGTATCAATCCCCATAGCCTTTTCTACTTTACGTGGGAATTTTAAACTCCCCTTCCGAATCTGTTCTTGGATCCTGTCCTGAAAAACAATACAGTTTTTAGTTCAGTGAGACCAAGAATTATGCTATTTACAATACACTTTTCTTTTAAGTGCCTCTGGAGACAGAATTTTGAATCCTTTTGGTAACTTCAGGAAGTTTGTTGCAAGCAAATGATAAAAAATGTCATCTGCCTTTGTTAAATCGAAAGAGTATTTCCTATGAAGGTCTTTCTTTTTAAACTGTTGGTCTATTGTTGTGTCTTTATGAATTAATGCCTCACAGATCACAGGTTATTTTCCTACAATCTTTGTTGCATCAATCTTATTATTAGGATCTCTATAATACGTCTTGTATGATGCATTATTTCGATCTTGTTCTTTGTCTAGTAATGCTTCATACCTAGACACCTTATAGGTTAGTTCCACTAAGTCTCTAAACTCAGTTGAGTCAAACTTCTTTCGAAACCTAAACTCTAAACCATTTTGAGTCAATCTCATGAATTCAAGCTCTGGTAGGATGATCCTACATTTGTTTCGTGCTCTTTTGAATCTAGCAATAAATTGAGCAGCCTTCTCATCAGGCCTTTGACTTAACCTTGCCAAGTCTGCCATGGAAACTTCTAGCTCCGTTTGGAAGAATTGGGCATGAAATGTCTCCTCCATTTGTTGCCAAGTTTGGATAGAGTCAGGTGTAAGGTTAATATACCATACAAAGGCTATCCTAGTTAGAGAATTTGAGAACAATCTTAACTTCATGTAATCATTATTGCTAAATTCACCACATTGAACAGCGAACCTAGCAATATGCTCTACCGTTGACTGGTTTCCATTCCCATAAAAAAGAGCAAAGTCTAGTATCTTAAACCCTCTTAGGTATTCATGTACCCTACCTACCAATTCTGGATATGGTTTCCTGTACACAAGAGTTTGAACCCCCCGAGCCATCAGTCTACACACCTCTCTAACAATATCAACAATTTGGTACCTAAGAACTATATTTTGTGCTTGTTGAACCACTACTGGAGGAACAAACGCGGGATTTGGTGGACAACCTTGTGCCTGAGGTCCTTTTGGTCCATAGGGCGATATATTTGGGACTGGTTGTCCCTGTGGTGCTGGCTACTGGCTGCTGTTGAGGGTATAGGTAACCCATTTGAGCCTGTCCTGCGAAAGGACCTGAGAAAGGTGCTGGAGTAGGTGTTGTGTCTCTTCCAGTTGCAGGAAACCCTTCCAACCCCCCTGGTACAAATTCAAACAAAGGATTAGTGAACCCCCTTGTGCTAGGTATGGCTTCGAACATGGGATTTGGAAGCATCCTTATACCATTTTCTTGTGTTGGCCCAGATCCACCAATTTGCACGGTTTCATTGTTAAGTAACGAGGCATTTTGATTTGTCACAGGCCTTAAAAGAGGCTCATACCAAGACTGAGGTGATGGTCTTTCATAGTTTTGGTTACTAGTTTGACCATTAATGTGTTCATTACTCTGCATAGGCTGTTTATCTCTAGCCAATCTTTGCTGAGGGACATTTGAAATTTCCTATATGTGCCTTGCGTTAGTTGGTTGATGAGTATTCATTCGATCCATAAAGGATGTTGCCCATCTTTCCATTGTGTTCATTAACTGATGTCTCATGGCATCTACTAGGCCTCCCCATGGATTCATTGGCTGAGTAGATGAAACAATGGATGGTCCAATTCCTTAGCCTCGTCCAATATTTTGAACATGTGGTACTTGCTCCAAAGTGCTGGTCTGTTCGACCATAGGTTCTGATAAAACAGGTACTTCTATAGGATGTGTTATCATATTATCCTCTGGATTAAGTATTTCTACCTCCCCTTCCATGCCTTCTTCCAAGCATTCATTTTTTCCTTGTCTCCTACCTCTAGCCATTTATAATTAGTCCCACTGGGTGTACCAAAAATATATGTTGGCTTTTTGGCTTTCGAAGGTTATTATTGTAATTTTAAGCGTGCCAGCAAGGATCAATTAGTCCTTACAGAAGATTAATTGCCAACCAATTATTAGATGATTGTGTTTTAGTTCTTTCAGCCTCAATGAAGAGGACTTTTACTGGTGGCTTTGTTTAGGAGAATTAAGCAAATAATGATTAAATGAAGAACAATTGTAGCATTTCATTAAGTAAAAATGAAAGACTTATAATGATCCAATTCAGCCTCGTAGAGGTTTGTAGCAACAAGCTACTTGAAACTACTCCTATGAACGAAGTGTAGAACAGGAATTTGAAGTATAGAAATGTAAAGAACAAGAAATGTAAAAAGCTGGAAGGAAAATAAGGTGAATAAAATTGGTTTTTTGGATCTGAGTCTGGGGCTTCTTTCTGAGGCCTTCTCTGCTATTTATACTTCTCAATGACAACCGTCGAAATGAGTTTCTAACCGTCGAACCATCCCTCCATGATCGCTGACCATGTTTCCTCACAGTTAGCTCCACTATGCCATGTCTGCAGTTAGGCTTCCCTCATGATTTTGAATTTAAATATATGAGTAATCGTTAAAGCCACGTCATCTTACATCTCTTTCTCACTAAATGCAAACATGGTAATTGTCCACCGATAACCAAAACAGTTATCTCTAATGTATGACCTAAAAGGATAACAACATGGATATATAATCCAACATGCAACCATAACTGGGAATTCCCCCATAATTCCCAACATTTGGAAACAATCCATATTCCACATTTTTATTAAAGACAAATTTTCAAGACTTATATGACTTTCCATTAAACTCAACATTTCAAAGGAGTAACCAATACTCGACATTCCAAAAGTTTCATAAGTGTTTTCCAGTCAAATCCTCAATTTTAAGACCAAACAAAATCTTTCCTCAATAATCCAACAACTCCCAAAACATTAACATTTAGGATTTTTTTTTTTTACAATTTGGGACTTCCTCACTTTCAAATACCCACATGCAATTTTATATGCAAAAAATAAATTAAAGAGCAAGATTATAGGTAATCAATTTCCCAATTTAACCAAACCCTCAATTTGCAATTCAAATATCTCATATATGAGTTTAATGTACAAAAATAGCATATTAGCATACTTCAACTATTAAAACCAATAATCAATTTCCCAATTTTTTTTTTGACTCACAAAAAACTTACAATCAACTTTGTTCCACCTCAACTAAGATAACCAAAATAATTTTAACCAATATCTCATACTTATTGAATATTACCATTTTCATCCTATTATATTCAAAGTTATTGTATACTCTCAACAACACAGTTTTAACCATAACGGACATAAACCTTTAACCAAATGAATTTAATCTACTAAATTAGTAAGTTTATTATATTCACATTTCTCAAAAGAAACAATACCAAACATAGCTTAACATGTCTCATCTTTCAAACACAACCATATTTCATGCCAAGCTACTCAAATAGCCAATCTTTCCCAACTCTTTACAGATAATAATTTTCACAACTTTTCTAAAATTAATTAATCACATGATATTTACATCAAAAATCATGAAATTATCCAACAGTAAACTTTTTGAGGTTAGGAGTTCGAAAATCCACATTTCATCTTTTCATTTTCACAAAAATGAACAAAACTTAATCATCAATATATATCGCAATTCATAAAACATCATGAATACAACACTTTTAGAATTTTTAATCCCAAAACCACTCTATATGTGACGACCCCGACCTCCAAACTAGTACATTATATTATTTAAATGAGTTTAATTACATGATTATGTGCTTGATTATGTGATTACATGTTTGATTCTAGAACTATCTGTTGATATATGGAATGTCAGTTTAAACTGATAACTTAGAGTCGGAAATTGACTAGCTCAATAGGCTAATTGGAATATTTAGAATTTTATGGAGACTTCAATTGAAATTTGGTTTGGATCAAAATAATTAGAATAAACAGATTGAATTAGTTAGAATTAAGCCTAATTGATTAATCCTAATCACCATTAATTAGGTTAACTTAATCACATCCTATATAAGGCTCTAGCGAAGCTTATGAGCTCATTTTGTGTACACAACTCAACTGAGAATTAAAAGAGAGGAGAGAAGAGTTCAACATTAGAGACAGAAAGAGGTGAATTGTACAGAATTGGAGGGAGACGCAAAGATTGGAGCCATAACATACTTGAATTCAACACTAGGTGGACGTCGAGGCTAAGTGTCACCGCAAACCACTGTGAGTAATAACCTTATAAAGATATGTTCTAATTACCTTTACTTTTGAAAATGTTATTGCTATCAAAATGGATATATGATTGATTGAATGAATTCTCAAATGATTTGATGATTGACAACATGGCTTGTTGAAATGTTATGACCTTTAATGAATGAAGTTCTATTTGAAACCATATTGCGGCATCCATTGAATATAGGCCCTTGCCTGGGGGTAATAATACCGTGGCTATAGGCCCTTGCATGGGGGTAATAATACCATGGCTATAGGCCCTTGCCTGGAGGTAATAGTACCATGGCTATAGGCCCTTGCCTGGGGGTAACAATACCATGGCTAGAATGATACGTCATCATTGGAACGAAATTGTCACTTCATGAATGTACCACAGATAATAATACTAATGGCTTTTGTTGCCACAAAGAGATGCTTTCATGACTAATCTAAATGATAATAGTAATATTGTCGAACTGCATTCATTTAACCTCTTTATTCTGTTATTACTCATTAGGCTTTAGCTCATTATTTATTTATATATGTAATCGTAGGTGGGCAAACGGAGCATCAGGGTTAGATAGCTTCGAGTTTACCTGGGTCAGCCTTTTATGGAGCTTCCAAGTGAAGTGGTCAGGCTTGTGTGGAGCCATGCTTGTCAAACCCCTTTTGTGTGGATTTATGGTTTTGTATTTGTCCATAGTTGGGGTTGTATCTTTGTAAGACATGAATTGTACTTATGTTGGATGTATATTTGAATCAAACTTTGCTTAATATATTTGCTCTTCTCATATATGCACAGCTCAGTGGATGAATTCTAGAACATTTTAAACTTCCGCTAAGCCCCGTAATTGGTACTAAAGGTTTATTTGTATGGAGGCTGTAGGTAATCTATGATTACTGGCCGGTCATGACGCTGAACCTATAGGGGCGAGTTCGGGTCCTGACAGAGTGGTATCAGAGCACGAGTTATATCTCACTCACTTGTCCATTGAGCTATAGTGGGTTTAGAAGAGACATCAGGAATGCATTCATGTGCATTGATATGTTAAGTAAGACAGCTTGTGATTGTATATGCAATTACGTACATGACTATGTGTATATGTATATCATGCTTGTTATAATACGAAGCTTCATATAGAAAATGGTGAGAACCAGAGGTGATGAAATAGAGGAGGCAACCTCCTCAAGACTGGATAGAATGGAACGAATGATACAAGACATGGCTGAAGCCATAAGACAACAACAACAATGGCAGCAACAACAACAACCACCACCTCCCCTACCTCAAATGCATGTACCACCTCCCGCTCCAGGGTGTTAGCCAGAGACCTGTACTGTTGCCTTGACTAGAGAATTTAAAAAGATGAAGCCACCAGTGTTTCATGGTGGAATTGAACCATTGAAGGTTGAAGCTTGGGTATTGAGAATTGACAAATTGTTTGAAGTGTTCCCATGTAGCGAAGCCTAGAAGGTGCAGCTAGCTACATTCACATTGGAAGATGACGCAAGGCGTTGGTGGATGTTGGTCCAAAACGATAACAAGGATGTTACTTGGACCCGTTTTCTGGAAATCTTCTATGAAAAATATTTTCCACAATATGCGCGGGATAGAAAATTGGCTGAATTTATGGAACTAAAGAAGGGAAGCAAATCAATTGTTGAGTATGAGGCTCAGTTCATAGAATTAGCCCGTTTTGCGCCCCACATGGTGGATACGGATTACAAGAAGGCTAGACAGTTTGAGGGAGGTTTGCGTGATCCAATTTTAGATAAAATCAATGTGTTCAAATTGCCAACATATGTGGGTGTACTTGACAGGGCACTAATAGCGGAAAGGAATGTGACCAACCGTAAGGAAAACTTTGAATGGAAGGACAAAAAACAGAATTTTAACAAGGGGACCATGTCAATGAGCAAAAAATTCAAGTGGAGGAGTTCTGGTAATACTGGTTTAAGCCAAAGTGGTAACTCAACACCAGCTTGTACTACATGTGGAAAGAAACATTGAGGTGTTTGCCGTCGCACTATGGGTGCTTGCTACCAATGTGGAAGGATGGGGCATATGGCGAAGGATTGCACACAATCACGACCGAATGGCAACCGAGGAGCTACAAGCTCAATTGGATCTGCACCCACGACAAAACTGACCACAATACCATCTACCTCGGGGAATGAACAAAGGTAAGGAAGGGTTTTTGCACTGGTCCCGGGGGATACTCAAAACACTGAGGCAGTGGTGTCAGGTACAATCTCCATTTGTGGTAAACCTGCTTATACTTTAATTGATTCCGGGTCTACACATTCGTTCATTTCTGTGGCAATTGCTAAAACTTTGAATAAACCTATGGAAACATTGAATTATATACTATGTGTTGCATTACCTACGAGGGGATCCATGCTATGTTCAACTGTGTTTATTGCATGTGAATTATTTCTTCGGAATGCTACTTTGTATGCTGATTTAATACCTTTAGACATGGGACATTTTGACGTTATTTTGGGTATGGATTGGCTAACTAAATATTATGCAACTATTGATTGTGCCTCGAAACAAGTAATATTCCGACCCCCCGGGCAAGAGGAATTTTATTTTAAAGGAAAAAGGGTAGTCTCACCACCATACCTTATATCCGCCATGAAAGCTCGAAAACTAATGAATAAGGGTTGTTAAGGGTATTTGTGTAGTGTTATATCCGAATCAACGATAGACATTACTTTAGACACTATACCAGTGGTGAGAGATTTTCCTGATGTGTTTCCGGATGAATTACCAGGTCAACTTGTTGATAGAGAAATTGAATTCACAATTGATGTAATACCGGGAACTCGACCAATTTCTAAAACTCCCTACCGTATGTTTACTACTGAAATGAGAGAATTGAAAATTCTGTTGCAGGAATTGCTTGATAAGGGGTTTATCAGACCAAGTACATCCCCATGGGGAGCACCGGTACTTTTCGTTAAAAAGAAAGACGGCACTCTCCGATTATGTATTGATTACCGAGAGCTCAACACGGTAACAGTGAAAAATAAATACCTTTTGCTGCGTATTGATAATCTGTTTGACCAGCTGCAGGGGGCACATATATTCTCAAAGATTGATTTGAGATTAGGATATCATCAACTGCAGGTTAAGGCTGAGGATGTTGAAGAGACTGCTTTCTGAACCAGGTATAGACATTATGAGTTTTTAGTCAGGCCATTTGGGGTTACAAATGCGCCTGCAACATTCATGGATTTGATGAATAGAATTTTCAAGCCTTTCCTAGATGACTTTGTTGTTGTATTCATTGATGACATCTTAATCTATTCGAAAAGTAAAGATGAGCATGTACAACACTTGAAACTGACTCTTCTCACACTTAGAGAAAAATAGTTGTATGGGAAATTCAAAAAGTGTAAATTTTGGCTTGATGAAATTGCATTTTTGGGGCACATTATTAATAAGGATGGTATATCTGTGGATCCTCATAAGATTGAAGCTAACTGGCCTACCCCAACTAATGTGTCGGAGGTTCGTAGTTTTATAGGATTAGCAGGGTATTACTGAAGATTCATTAAAGACTTCTCAAAAATTGTTGTGCCATTGACTCAGTTAACTCGAAAGGGGGAACTATTTGAGAGGACGGATCAGAGAGAAACAGCCTTTCAAGAGTTGAAGACAAGACTAACTACAGCCCCAATCCTCACTATTCCCTCAGGTACCAAAAATTTTGTGATTTTTAGTGATGCATCCTATAAGGGCTTGGGTTGTGTTTTAATGCAGAATGGCAAGGTTATTGCATAGGCCTCTCGACAGTTGAGACCACATGAGAAGAATTACCCTACACATGACTTGGAACTTGCTGCAGTTGTGTTTGCATTAAAGATATGGTGGCACTATTTGTATGGGGTCAAATGTGAAGTATATACAGATCATAAGAGTTTGAAATACTTTTTCACATAGAAGGAGTTGAACATGCGTCAAAGGCGATGGCTTGAGTTAATCAAAGATTATGACTTACAGATTCACTACCATTCGGGCAAAGCTAATACTGTAGCGGATGCACTTAGTAGAAAGAATGGAGGAAATTTTGCCTGTTTACTCACAAATCAAAGAGAACTGTTGCTGAAATTTGAAAAACTCGAAATTGAAGTCGTGCCTTTTGAACCAAATGGCTTGATAGCCGCCATGTTCGCCTAACCCGCTATTATTGAAGAAATTAAATAGAAACAGTTAGATGATGAGTTTTTGAAGAAGATTTGTGATGAGCTTGACACTAAGCCTAAACTGGGATTCATAATTGAAGACTCCGTGTTGAAATATCATGGGAGATTGTGTATCCCGAATGATGCGGATTTAAAAAGGAAAATTTTGGAGGAAACTCACAAGTCCATGTTTACTATGTATCCAGCAAACACTAAAATGTACCAAGACTTGAAGCTAGTGTATTGGTGGCCCAACATAAAAAGGGAAATTGCCGACTTCAACTCTAAATGCTTACAATGCCAGCAGGTAAAAGCAGAACATCATAAACCAGTAGGTTTGCTTCAATCTCTTCCCATTCCAGAATGGAAATGGGAACATATCACCATGGACTTTGTTGTTGGCCTACCTCAGACACCTAGAGGTACGGACTCTATTTGGGTTATAGTTGATAGATTGACTAAATCTGCTGACTTTCTTGCTGTGAAGACTTCATTTACTGCTTATAAACTTGCCACTATCTTCATTGATGAGATTATTCGACTGCATGGGATTCCAGTATCTATTGTATCAGATAGAGATCCTAAATTTGTTTCTAGATTTTGGCATAGTCTGCAGGAGGCAATGGGAACAAAACTGAGATTTAGTACAGAATTTCATCCGCAGACCGATGGGCAAACCGAGAGAACTATTCAGACCTTAGAAGACATGCTTCGTATGTGTGTACTAAATTTTCAAGGAAGTTGGGAAACTTATTTTCCATTGGCCGAATTTGCTTATAATAACAGCTTTCACGTGAGTATCAGTATGGCACCCTATGAGGCACTGTATGGTAGAAAGTGCAGATCGCCAGTTTGTTGGACAGAGGTTGATGATAGAGCTATTTATGGGACTGAACCGGTGCAGTAAACAACCGAGAAGATCAAAATCATCCAGCAAAGGCTCAAAACTACACAAAGTCGAGAAAAAAGTTACGCCGATCAGCGAAGAAGGGACTTAGAGTACGAGGTGGGAGACCATGTATTCATCAAGGTGACCCCAATGAAGGGGCATATGAGATTTGGTAAAAAAGGAAAATTGACTCCTCGCTACATTGGACCGTTTCAAATTCTTGAGAGGTTGGGTCCTGTTGCTTATCGTATTGCCTTGCCACCAGGAATGGAATAATGCATAACATTTTTCATGTATCCATGCTTCAGGGATATCTCAGAGATCTATTCCATGTGATCGATTACCACTAGATTGCTCTAGATGAGGATATGATGTATGAAGAATGGCCCGTGCAAATCATTGATCAGCAAGTAAAGCAATTGAGAAACAAAACTATCCCTATGGTGAAGGTTGAGTGGAAAGAACATTACGGGAAGGAGGCCACTTGGGAGAAAGAGGAAGAGATGCGGCAACAATATCTGCATTTGTTTTTGTCAGAAGGTAACCTAAGTTTGGAGGACCAAACTTTCTAAGGGGGAGAGACTGTGACGACCCCGACCTCCAAACTAGTACATTGTATTATTTAAATGAGTTTAATTACATGATTATGTGCTTGATTGTGTGATTACATGTTTGATTCTATAATTATCTGTTGATATATGGAATGTCTGTTTAAATTGATAACTTAGAGTTGGATATTGAAAGCCTAGATGACTTTAGAAGCAGAAATTAACTAGCCGAATAAGCTAATTGGAATATTTAGAATTTTATGGAGACTTCAATTGAAATTTGGTTTGGATCAAAATAATTAGAATAAACTGATTGAATTAGTAAGAATTAAGCCTAATTGATTAATCCTAATCATCATTAATTAGGCTAACTTAATCACATCCTATATAAGGCTCTAGCTAAGCTTATGAGCTCATTTTGTGTACACAACTCAGCTGAGAATTAAGAGAGATAAGAGGAGAGTTCAACATCAGAGACAGAAAGAGGTGAATTGTAGAGAATTTGAGGGAGACTCAAAGATTGGAGTCATAACATACTTGAATTCAACACTAGGTGGACGCCGAGGCTAAGTGTCACCGCAAACCACTGAGAGTAATAACCTTATAAAGATATGTTCTAATTACCTTTACTTTCGAAAATGTTATTGCTATCAAAATGGATATATGATCGATTGAATGAATTCTCAAATGATTTGATGATTGACAGCATGGCTTGTTGAAATGTTATGACCTTTAATGAATGAAGTTCTATTTGAACCCATATTGTGGCATCCATTGAATATAGGCCTTTGCCTGAGGGTAATAATACCATGGCTATAGGCCCTTGCATGGGGGTAATAATACCATGGCTATAGGCCCTTGCCTGGGGGTAATACTACCATGGCTATAAGCCCTTGCCTGGGGGTAATAGTACCATGGCTATAGGCCCTTGCCTGGGGGTAACAATACCATGGTTAGAACGATACGTTATCATTGGAATGAAATTGTCACTTCATGGATGTACCACAGATAATAGTACTAATGGCTTTTGTTGCCACAAAGAGATGCTTTCATGACTAATCTAAATGATAATAGTAATATTGTCGAACTTCATTAATTAACCTCTTTATTCTGTTATTACTCATTGGGCTTTAGCTCATTATTTATTTATACATGTAATTGTAGGTGGGCAAACGGAGCATCAGGGTTAGATAGCTTCGAGTTTACCTGGGTCAGCCTTTTGTGGAGCTTCCAAGTGAAGTAGTCAGGCTTGTGTGGAGCCATGCTTGTCAAACCCCTTTTGTGTGGATTTATGGTTTTGTATTTGTCCATAGTTGGGGTTGTATCTTTGTAAGACATGAATTGTACTTATGTTGGATGTATATTTGAATCAAACTTTGCTTAATATATTTGCTCTTCTCATATATGCACAGCTCAGTGGATGAATTCTAGAACATTTTAAACTTCCGCTAAGCCCCGTAATTGGTACTAAAGGTTTATTTGTATGGAGGCCGTAGGTAATCTATGATTACTGGCCGGTCATGACACTGAACCTATAGAGGCGAGTTCGGGTCCTGACACTATAATTCCTACTTAACAATTTACACAATATTCATTAACATTAATTTCTTGTTCTCAAAAAGAAATTCCAAAGTCAAAGATGAAAAATATATCAACTTTAGATTTCTGAAAATAAATTATCTAATTATAATATGATGTAGATACAACCTATACAACTATTAATTTTATTTTCAGATTTTTAACAAAATTATCAACACAAGATGACTTTCCCAAATCAATCTCAAAATACCAATTAACATTTCAACATAATTTTTCTTTCAAACATTTACCAAACAAAAATTTGAAAAATATATATATGCAATACCTCCTATAATGATATATTTTCTCAAAATAACCCTAACATAGGTTTAATGTAATAATATGAAGAAAGTCCCTATCTTATATAATGAAGAGGAGCAAATCCGAAAAGGAAACCCTGCCCGATCATGAATCCGAGACTACCTTTGTAAAGATCATGACGAGCTCTCCGACTTTTATTTACGAAACTTTTCCAAAATCTCACTCTAAGGACTCACATTTGAAGCTCAAAGATTGAACAACAATAGAGAATATATATATATAGAGAGAGAGAGAGAGAGAGAGCTGAGCTCTCTACTCAAAAAAAAGGAAAAAAGAAAAGCAAAATGAAGAAGAAAAGAAGAGAAGGGACAAGGAGAGAGAGAGAGAGAGAGAGAAAGAGGGGTAGCCCACACGTGGGTTGCCTTCCCAAGGATTGGTTTCCCCCCAAAAAATATAATTTTTATAATAATACCTCAAAATTTTATAATATAAATTATAATTGCCTGGGGGTAATAGTACCATGGCTATAGGCCCTTGCCTGGGGGTAACAATACCATGGCTAGAACGATACGTCATCATTGGAATGAAATTGTCACTTCATGGATGTACCACAGATAATAGTACTAATGGCTTTTGTTGCCACAAAGAGATGCTTTCATGACTAATCTTAAATGATAATAGTAATATTGTCGAACTTCATTAATTAGCCTCTTTATTCTGTTATTACTCATTGGGCTTTAGCTCATTATTTATTTATACATGTAATTGTAGGTGGGCAAACGGAGCATCAGGGTTAGATAGCTTCGAGTTTACCTGGGTCAGCCTTTTGTGGAGCTTCCAAGTGAAGTAGTCAGGCTTGTGTGGAGCCATGCTTGTCAAACCCCTTTTGTGTGGATTTATGGTTTTGTATTTGTCCATAGTTGGGGTTGTATCTTTGTAAGACATGAATTGTACTTATGTTGGATGTATATTTGAATCAAACTTTGCTTAATATATTTGCTCTTCTCATATATGCACAGCTCAGTGGATGAATTCTAGAACATTTTAAACTTCCGCTAAGCCTCGTAATTGGTACTAAAGGTTTATTTGTATGGAGGCCGTAGGTAATCTATGATTACTGGCTGGTCATGACACTGAACCTATAGAGGCGAGTTCGGGTCCTGACACTATAATTCCTACTTAACAATTTACACAATATTCATTAACATTAATTTCTTGTTCTCAAAAAGAAATTCCAAAGTCAAAGATGAAAAATATATCAACTTTAGATTTCTGAAAATAAATTATCTAATTATAATATGATGTAGATACAACCTATACAACTATTAATTTTATTTTCAGATTTTTAACAAAATTATCAACACAAGATGACTTTCCCAAATCAATCTCAAAATACCAATTAACATTTCAACATAATTTTTCTTTCAAACATTTACCAAACAAAAATCTGAAAAATATATATATGCAATACCTCCTATGATGATATATTTTCTCAAAATAACCCTAACATAGGTTTAATGTAATAATATGAAGAAAGTCCCTATCTTATATAATGAAGAGGAGCAAATCCGAAAAGGAAACCCTGCCCGATCATGAATCCGAGACTACCTTTGTAAAGATCATGACGAGCTCTCCGACTTTTATTTACGAAACTTTTCCAAAATCTCACTCTAAGGACTCACATTTGAAGCTCAAAGATTGAACAACAATAGAGAATATATATATATAGAGAGAGAGAGAGAGAGAGAGCTGAGCTCTCTACTCAAAAAAAAGGAAAAAAGAAAAGCAAAATGAAGAAGAAAAGAAGAGAAGGGACAAGGAGAGAGAGAGAGAGAGAGAGAAAGAGGGGTAGCCCACACGTGGGTTGCCTTCCCAAGGATTGGTTTCCCCCCAAAAAATATAATTTTTATAATAATACCTCAAAATTTTATAATATAAATTATAAAGTGATATAATTTTTTCTCACCACAAAATATAATATTTTTGTACACCATAAAATATCATATTTTGTGCAAGACGAAATATATACTCATTTTCATTCACTACAAAAATATATAATTTTTCACCATATGACACACCATAAATTCAACTTTCAAATATATATTTTAATCATATATAATAAATAATAATAACTCTCATAGTGGTCAATACCAATCACATCAGTAAAAAGGACCAAACAATTAAATATGAGTAATTAAACAAACTCAAATTACGTTAAATCTAAATCACAGGTCTTGAATAAAATTCTCACTCATAAACCAAACATCACCCAATTATATGGCAAAATAGACCCAACAAACTTTATCTCAAATCATGATCTAAACACCCAAAACTCATTTTAAATTTTTGCTAAAAATTAAGCTGAACACCAATCAGTCCGTGAATTTTCATAAAATAAATACTAATCAATAAATTCTGAAATTTTTATCCAACGTGCTTGACTAATATGGGAACAACATATAAAAATTTCAAAATTTTCTAAGAACGGGAACTATTTTTTTAAAAAAACAAATCCGAACTATTTTTACACAGAATTTTACATAGTAGTCAAATTCG
The DNA here is from genome assembly GCF_004153795.1 of Camellia sinensis. Lineage (NCBI taxonomy): Eukaryota > Viridiplantae > Streptophyta > Magnoliopsida > Ericales > Theaceae > Camellia > Camellia sinensis. The sequence goes on along the minus strand of NW_021024683.1, from coordinate 3,904,413 downwards.
AATATTGCTCAATTAAATTATGCACTGACTATTTAAAAAAAAAAATTGGGTCATTACAACCTACCCACCTTAAAGAAATTTCGTCCTCGAAATTGTATCAATTCTAACTATTTGTCCATTAATTATAAACTAAAGAACAAACACAATTTAAACAATCAAAAAAGAAAAAATCCTTCCCCCGCCCCGCCCCCCCTCTCAAAAAAAAAATCTCCACTTAAAAATATCAAGATAGTGGATTCTTTTTATTTATTTTCCTTTTTTCTTTGAGTCCTTTCTTTTTTGGTAGGCCTGGTAATTAGTTCAAGTAGTTTCTATTGAGTCATAGAAGTCCTGTCTATGTGATTAGAATAGGAATAAACCACAAGTCCTATTTTGTTTAAACTTCAAAACAAAATTTATAAATATCCATTGAACGATTGTAGTTTGATAACTTTGTTCTTCTTTCTTTAATCTCTTTCTCTCTCAAGAAAAAGAAAAGAAAAGAAAAAGAGGATGAGAAAGGGAGTTTCATTGGAAGCTTTGGCCATGACAGGAGTTGATTATTTAGAATGCAATATTGATATTGAGGAATGGGAGCGTCAACATACATTCCCTCCACCGCCTTATCTACTGGCAAAACCCGACGAGATTCAAGACCCAGATAGATTTCCTACCACTATCAAGAATTCTAAACCAACTGAAAAAGTAGTCAATTAAAGCTTTGCATCCATCAACTCTCTTCTTCATTCCCTTATTTCTTTTTTATTTTTTTGAAGTGCTTAGGGCCTTAAAAGAACTTCCCCAACTGTCTCAAGTCCTCCCAAAAAGTAAAACTACCCATCATGCAAGAGAAGAAAAAGAAGCACTACACTGAGCAAGGAAAGAAAACGAAGAAAAAATAATCACTAGTAGTTGATTTTTATCTTTATTTTTAATTTCAGTGAACACGCATCTTCACTTTTTGAGATGATGGTTCTACCATCTTTAAATTGTTTAGTTTGCAGCTTACTTTTTGCTTGTGACCTTTTATTCATTATGTCATGACCCAACCCCAGGGCTTAGGGCTGGAATCGCGACTTACTAATTAATTCTTACTCTTAACAAATTAAGTGGCGCATGCGGAGGAAGAGTGGCAGTAAGAAAATAATGAAACAGAAAATTAACTCCATTCTATTATTTTGATAAAAGAAAATACATCCATAGAGCTTTTATTATTTTATTAATCAGTGGTAGACTATCAGAAAAAAAAAACAAAAAGGAGAGAAAGAAAAGAAAAACAAAATAACAGAGCTGCATCAAATTCTTGTGCGGGTCCCACTACATGATGTTACAAGTCTTCATTACATCTCATCACCTGAAAGGGTAACAGTTATAAGCACACAGCAGGGTGAGGAATATTATGCCAAGAGTATAGGGAACACAAAATAACAATGGATAGTTATTTAAGCTAAAACATTAACATAACTTAATTTGAATAAACAAATAATTTAAATGGCAGAAACTGAAATACAGAAATAAATAACCATAACCATGGTACTGAATTGAACAGAATAGAGGTCACAAAAGTGACAGTCAAAACAGAGGTCAATGTATCTATGACAAACAGAGGGCCACAAGGTAACCAATCAAAAGCCAATGGTTTATTTAAGTCCCTAAAGGCATGGGACTCCCGTGGTGGTACTTACAAAAAATAATTGTTTATAAAATTATTGTCAAATAATTTCTAAAATTTAAACAAACATATCCATGGGTTTTAATTTAAACAAATAGGGTTCAGAAAATAATCAAGGTAATTGAAATATTAATAAAATTTATAAAACACAAATTGCGTATATGGTAGCTCAAAATATACGTAAAATATATTATGGTGACTCAAGGTATAATATAACGCACCTAAATATTAATTCCTAACTTTACTTTATCCTTCCAAAACTTATTCTAAACTCCTTGATTCTAGTTTTTCCCTCCGGGTGCCTCAGCCTCACCAACAGTTGTTTGTTACTTCAGTTCTACTCAAGGTTCAACTATTTATATAGATGTTGCCTTGGGCATCAAGCACCAGAGTGACATATGGCAACTTAATTGCCATATGTGTCATGCTCCTTGTCCCTTAACTATTAGGTAATGCTTATCCAAATGAATGATATAATTATACAATGGCCCATGTAATTATAAAATTACATATGTATATATTTTATTTATTTATTTATTTTAAAATATAATAACTAATATTTGGAGTGCCACAATTCTCCCCTTCTAATTAGAAGTTTATCCCCAAACTTGACGTACCTTGATTTTTGAAGAGGCGTGGTATTTGGTCCACATTTGATTTTTCGTTTCCCATGTTGCTTCTTTACATGATGATTTCTCCACAAGACTTTTACAAGAGGTATAGTCTTGTTTCGGAGAACCTGATTACGACGGTCGAGAATCTGCACTGGTTGTTCTTCATACGAGAGATCTTCTTGAACTTTTAGGTCCTCATAATCCACGACATGCTCTGGATCTCGAAGATACCGCTGAAGCATTGAAACGTGAAACACATTGTGAACATGGGACAGTTCAGATGGTAGTGCAAGGCGATATGCCACAGGACCAATCATTTCTACTATCTCGAATGGCCCGATGTAACGTGGGTTTAACTTTCTTCGCCTTCCAAATCAAAGAACCCCTCTTATTGGTGAGATCATTAGGAATACATGGTCTCTTACTTGGAATTCCAATTCCCGTCTTCGTGTATCTGCATAGCTTTTCTAACGACTCTGAGTAATGCAAATTCGCTATTGGATGAGTTGGATTTTATCACTTGTCATTTGCATGATCTTGAGACCTAATAGTTTCTAGTCTCTAACTTCCATCCAACACAAAGGTGATCGACATCTCCTTCCATACAATGCTTCGTATGATGTCTGTCATGACCCAAACCCGCCCCTATGGGTTTAGCACCGTAACCGGCTAGTAATCCAAGATTACCGAAGGCCTGCTTAACAGTCAGACAATATTACAGAGTACAGGGGCATGGCGGAAGCCAAAACAGTAAATGAGCAATGTCCAATGAGCTGTGATAGTCGGTATGCAAAAAGACTTTTCATACATATATATAATCAGTGCAAAACAGTTTGTACAACATTTACAATCATCCAGGTCAGGGACTTAATCCCTATTAAGACAGTACAGTATAGTGTTATCAGTCTATACAATAATATAAAACAGATACAGAGACAGACGGGGGAAATTTAAACACCCCTAAGCCATAGCTTGGCAGGCTCGGAACCTCACAGTGAGGCACAGTGGTTGGCTTGACAAAAAGGGGAGTCTAACCCACGCTCCTAGCTTCGGTCTGGTGCCTGTACACCTATATATATATGAGCAGTGAGCTAAAGTCCAGTGAATAACATAATGCATAAAGAGGTTAAGAATGAATGTCCTTTCAATATTGAAAATAGTTAATTGATTCAGTATAACAGTCATTCAGTCATAACAGTCATATGTGGTACATCCAGTAGCAAAACAGTACAGTAGATCTTATCAGACCGAACAGTCAGTTGATGGCCATTATATCAGTAAACAGTAGTGGTTCCAAAATGGGAACCGATAGAGATCTCTGTAACAGTAGCAGTAACAGTAACAATAACAGTAGTTGCTAGGGATGCCACAATACAGTTCACAATTAGGACATCATTCATTCAGTAACAGTATCATTTCAGAAAATAGTACAATTCAATTGTTCAGAAGACAATCATATTTGAACATATCTTTACACAGTTGTTATTCACAGAGTTCTAGGCTACAGTTAAGCTTAAGCTAGAGCGCATCCTCAGATGCCAACCCTACACAGTTTACAGGATGAACAAACACTAAGTTCACATTTGGGAAACAAAGACTTAGTCCCTACTTAGACTCGGTGTGGTTCTACATCTATATCCTCATTAAGATGACTATGATGAAATGAGGATGCAGAGATGCACTTTAAAAGCATTTTCAGAAAACAAGGGTCCCACTCGAGCGTAGATTACTCTGCTCGAGCGGACATGCAGACAAAGGTTTTCGCCTGAGTGTAGACTTATCCGCTCGAGTGTACTGCAAAATAGTCAAAAGTGCTGGATAGGTGAAATTCACGCTCGATTGGGCGCTCGACACCCGCTCGAGCGTAAGACACAATGTCCCGCTCGAGCGTAAATTACCCTGCTCAAGCTGACTTGAAAACAAAACAAAATGCTGGGAGCACGATTTCCACGCTCGAGCGGGGAGCGTGAGTTCAAAATCTGGAATTCCCAGATTTGAACCTCAAGCTCAAATTCAACTCCAAATGTATCAAATTCGATTCCTTTGGGCCAATTTCCTGGAAAACACTTCAAAACTCATAGTTTAACATGATTCAAAGATCAATTGTAAAAATCAAAGCCCAAAGGTAGTTCAAATAAATCCAATTTCAAACCAAAACTCAAGAACATAACTCAAACATGACATGCATGAGTTTAAACCAATTCAAAGCTTCACTTACTTCCTCAAATGAGCCAATTCCTTCAAAACCAAGATGAGTTCATGGTCCAATGCAAGAATATAAACATGCATGTACCAAATTCCATGTATTCAACCTCAAAATGCTAGGATATAAGCATGCATGCTAGAATTCTAACTCAATTCAACATATGAAGCTATTCCATGCCTCCAATCTCTAGACTTCCATGTACCATGCAACAAAATGACTTAATTTAGCAATCAAGAAGATGAGTTCTTACCTTAGGTCTAGGATGCAAGACATACAAGCTCAAATATGCACTTAATCTTTCAATTCCTTCAAATTTCCAAGAAAAATCCAAGATGAAGCCAAGGTTCTTTACCTCTCTCTCTCAGTCGGTTTTGAGCTCTCAAAATAGATGAACAATATGATACACTAAGGCTCCAAACAAGGTCTATGATAGTGGCCCACTGTAATGGTAAAGTTGTAGATAATGCAACTTGTGGGATTAAGCTTAGTTTAATCTAATTAAATCATATCAAATCACATTTCAGATAATTACACCATAAAATCACATTAATTCTAATTGGCACTAAACATCGATCAATTTCAGATTCGGCCGTCGATAAGGCCTTCGATTTGCAGTTTAAAGCATAAAACATGAACAGATAATTTTAACAGTCAACAGATAGATATGCATTTAAACTAGCATATTCAATCAGTCAGTTCATTATTTCAATCAATTCGATTACTGATCATGTTCAGTCTCAGTTAAGCAGTAATTAATGGTTAATCGGTAAAGAGTGGTGAGGGTTGTTACAGTCTCCCCTCCTTATAAAGAGTTTAGTCCTCTAAACTCGAGTTACCTTTATTCTAGAAGAAAACAGGATTCAGAGGGAACAGTTCAGGATATCTCTTGGCCATGTCATCTTCCCTTTCCCAAGTGGCATACACGCCACCATGGTTTTGCCAGTCAACTTTCGCTAACGGGATCTCTTTGTTTCTTAACTTCTTGATTCGTCTACTTACAATCTGAATAGGTCGTTCCTCGTAAGTGTAGTCATCACTCAGCACTACATGAGTAGGCTCTATCACATGGAAAGGATCCCAGAGGTAGTCCCTCAACATAGAAACATGGAAGACGTTATGCATATGCTCCATTTTAGGAGGAAGCGCAACTTGATACGCCACCAGATTGATTTTCTCAATAATTTCATACGGTCCGACGTATCTCGACGCCAGCTTGCCCTTGACTCCAAAACGAGTTTAGCCTTTCATCGGTGTCACTTTCACAAAAACGTGATCACCCATTTCATACTCTCTGTCCCGTCTTCTGACACCCGCATAACTTTTCTATCGGCTCTGTGCGGTTTTCAGTCTCTGTTGTATCAGTTTTACTTTCTCAATCATTTTATATACAATCTCGGGCCCAAGCAAAGGCCCATCTCCAACTTCTGTCTAGCAAGTCGGAGATCGACATTTTCTGCCATACAATGCCTCGAAAAGGCGCCATACCAATACTTGAGTGATAACTGTTGTTGTAGGCGAATTCAGCCAATGGCAAATGGCTTTCCCAATTTCCCTGAAAATCAAGGACACACATTCTCAGTAAGTCCTCCAGAGTCTGGATGGTCCTTTATGACTGGCCATCTGTCTGAGGATGGTATGCACTACTCAGTCTCAGTTCAGTACCCAATGCAGTCTGTAGGCTTTGCCAAAATCTCGATGTAAATTTCGAGTCCCTATCAGAAACAATGGACACAGGCACTCTATGCAGTCTAACAATCTCATCAATATAGAGTATAGCCAATTTGTTCGCATTATAAATTGTTTTGACAGGTAAGAAGTGAGCAGATTTAGTTAGTCTATCAACTATAACCCAAATTGAGTCCATACCTTTACTGGAGCGAGGCAAACCAACAATGAAATCCATGGTGATATGTTCCCATTTCCACTCCAGTATCGGTAAGGGTTATAGTAAGTCTGCGGGTCGTTGATGTTCAGCTTTAACTTGTTGGCAATGAAGACATTTTGATACAAAATCAACAATTTCTTTCTTCATTCTCGGCCACCAGTAATTCAGTTTCAAATCTTGGTACATTTTTGTATTCCCTGGATGAATAGACAATTTTGAATTGTGGCCCTCTTGCAGAATTCTTCTTTTCAGTTCAGAGTCATTCGGTACACACAATCTTCCCTGAAATTTTAGGACATTATTCTCAAATTTGAAATCCGATCTCAGTTTAGATTCTCGTTCATCAATGATCTTCTTCAAGAATTCATCATGTTACTGCCTCTCTTTAATCTCTTCAATTAGTGCTGGTTGAGCAGAAATAGCAGCTATTGTTCCATCTTGTTCTCGTAAAACAATCTCAATTTCAGATTTTTCAAGGTCACAAAGCAACTCTTTCTGTCCAGTGAGTAAACAGGCTAAGTTCCCAATCGATTTCTGACTCAATGCATCGGCAACGGTGTTGGCTTTTCCCGGATGGTACAAATCTGTAGGTCATAATCTTTAATCAATTCTAGCCATCTCCGCTATCTCATGTTCAGTTCTTTCTGTGTAAAGAAATATTTCAGACTCTTGTGATCAGTATAGACTTCACATGTCTCCCCATAAAGGTAGTGACGCCAGATTTTCAGTGCAAGCACTACTGCAGCCAGTTCCAAATCATGGGTCGGGTAGTTCTTTTCATGCGGTCTCAGTTGTCGGGAAGCATAGGCAATTACTCTCCCATTCTGCATTAAAACACATCCCAAACCCTTATGAGAAGCATCACTAAAAATGGTAAAACCATCCGTACCTGAAGGTAGGGTAAGAACCGGTGCAGTCACAAGTCGAGTTTTCAACTCTTGGAATGCTGATTCCCTTTGGTCAGTCCAGTCAAATGATATCCCTTTCTGAGTCAACTGTGCCAGTGGTAGGGCAATTTTGGAGAAATCTTTGACAAATCTTCTGTAATATCCAGCTAATCCCAAAAAGCTTTGGATTTCTATAACATTCGTTGGTCTAGGCCAATTCACTACTGCTTCAACTTTTTGTGGATCAACTGAAATTCCATCCTTGCTAATAACATGTCCCCAAAACATAACATGATCAAGCCAAAACTCATATTTAGACAGTTTAGCAAAAAGTTTCTGTTCTCTTAGGGTCTGTAAGGCAAGTCTCAGATGATGTTCGTGTTCTTCTTTACTCTTGGAATAAATCAGAATATCATCTATGAATACAACAATGAAGTCATCGAAGAATGGTTTAAAGATTCTGTTCATGAGGTCCATAAATGCAGCAGGTGAATTGGTAACTCCAAAAGGCATAACTAAAAATTCGTAATATCCATACCTCGTTCGAAAAGTAGTTTTGTCAATGTCTTCTGGTTTAACTTTCAGCTAATGATATCCGGATCTGAGATCAATCTTAGAGAAAACTTGAGCATCCTATAACTGATCAAATAAGTCATCAATACACGGCAATGGATATTTATTTTTCACAGTTACCTTGTTCAGTTCACAGTAGTCGATACAGAGTCTCAGTGAGCCATCTTTCTTTTTCACAAATAAGACAGGTGCACCCCACGATGAAGTACTAGACCTGATAAACTTTTTATCTAACAGTTCTTGCAGTTGAACTTTTAATTCTTTCAATTCAGTCGGAGCCATTCGGTGAGGAGCTTTAGATACTGGCTGTGTACCCGGAATCACATCAACGGTGAACTAAATCTCCCTATCAATCAAATCCCCTGGTAGATTATTTGGAAAAATATCTGGGAATTCTCTGACTATAGGAATACTGTTCACATTAGCATTATCATCAGTAGATATGGTCAATACAGAACACAGATATCCCTTACACCCCTTCTTAATCAATTTACAAGCTTTCATGGATGAAATCAGATACAGGGGAGGTACTACTCCGACCCCATTAAACACAAATTCAGGTAAACCAGGTGGACGAAAAATCACTTGTTTAGTTACACAGTCAATAGTAGCATGATATTTTTGTAACCAGTCCATCCCTAACATTACATCAAAATGGTCAATGTTCAATGGCAGTAGATCAATATACAGATGCATATCCCCAACAATAATTTCACATGCAGGGTACATATAAGCACAAGTCATAGATCCCCCAACAGGTGAAGATACAGCTAACAGATAATTCATGGGTTCTAATGGTCTATTCAACTTTCGCGAAAAAGCATGCGATACATATGAATGTGTAGACCCCAAATCAATCAGTACATAAGCATTTTGGATACAAATAGAGAGGATACCTAACACGACGGTCTCAGTATTTTGTACGTCTCCCGGTACGAGTGCGAACACTCGGCCTTGCCTCATAGGCTCTTTTCCAGTGGCTTTGGGGTTGGGTTTAGGTGGAGCAGTTAATGCTGCGCCGCTGGCTGCAGCTTTACTATTGCCCTGAGGAGCAAAGGAGCAATCTTTAACCATGTGGCCCACCTTGCCACACTTGTAACAAGCTCCAGATATTTTGTAACAAACCCCTTTGTGTTTCTTGCCACACTCAGAACAGGGTGGTATGGAACCACTCCCTTGGCTAGGGCTAATTGTTGACCTCATATTCTGTTTCTTGTTCAGTGGGTTATTTTTGCCTTTCTTGAACTTAAAACCTACCATGCCATTCAGACGCTGGTGCTTCAGTTTGTTTTAGGGCCTCGATGTTCGACTCAGCCATTAATGCTTGATCAAGAACATTTACATAGTTCGGTAGCTTTAAAACATTTATTCTGTCCAGTATTGCAACATTAAGGCCGCCCTCAAACTTTCTGGCCTTCTTGTAGTCAGTGTCAACCATATGTGGTGCATATCTAGCAAGTGCGGTGAACTTTGTTTCATATTCAGCAACGGACATGGTACCATGTTTCAGTTGTTCAAATTCAGTCACCTTTCTGTCCCTGACACACTGAGGGAAGTACTTTTCGAAAAAGGACTCCTTGAATTGAGCCCAAGTCAAAACAGTGTTGGTGTCGTGGACTAACATCCACCACCTTTTGGCCTCTTCTTGTAGTGTAAAGGTGGCCAATAGCACTTTTTGTGCTTCAGAACATGAAAAAACTTCGAACAATTTTTCTGTCTCAAGGACCCAAGCTTCAGCCTTTAGCGATTCGAGGCCTCCTTGAAAGGATGGCGGTTTCATTTTGCTGAACTTCTGGGTGAGAGCAATTATATCCCCATCACTAACATTCGGTTCTAGCTGTACCGGAGGAGGTGGTGGGGGTTGTTGGTTCTATTGTTGTTCTAGTCTTGCGGTTTATAGTTCCACCATTCTCTTCAACCTCGCCATTCTTGCCTCAGAGGATTCAGTTTCATTAGCAGTGCTTGCATTATCCATTTCACTATATGCAACATTAAAATAATAAACATAGGAAGTTGCATACTTTAAACATTTAAACATAAGCAGTTATATGTTTCAACACATTAACACATATTCATGTCATGTCCACACACACTTTTCATGCTCATGTGATGCCCTAATTGCTCTTCTAGGACACCCTATAGCTCATTTGGACACGTGTGTACGGTATAACTTGTGGTTAAGTATCACTCTGATACCACTCTGTCACGACCCAAACCTGCCCCTATAATAATAAATAACCTAACATAATTTATTACAAACATGTTGTCACGACCCAAACCCGCCCCTATGGTTTAATACCGTAACCGGCCAGTAATCCGAGATTACCGAAGGCCTACTTAACAATCAGACAATAATACAGAGTACAGAGGCATGGCGGAATCCAAAACAGTAAATGAACAATGTTCAATGAGCTGTGACCGTCTGTATGCAAAAAGACTCTTCATACATATATACAATCAGTGCGAAACAGTTTGTACAACATTTACAATCATCCAGGTCAGGGACTTAATCCCTATTAAGATAGTACAGTACAGTGTTATCAGTCTATACAATAATACAAAACAGATACAGAGACAGACAGGAGAAATTAAAACACCGCTAAGCCATAGCTTGGCAAGCTCGGAACCTTGCAGTGAAGCACAGTGGTTGGCTTGACAAATAGGGGAGTCTAACCCACGCTCCTAGCTCTGGTCTGCTGCCTGTACACCTACATACATATATGAGCAGTGAGCTAAAGCCCAGTGAATAACATAATGCGTAAAGAGGTTAAGAATGAATATCCTTTCAGTATTGAAAACAGTCAATTGATTCAGTATAACAGTCATTCAGTCATAACAGTCATATGTGGTACATCCAGTAGCAAAACAGCACAGTAGGTCTTATCAGACCGAACAGTCAGTTGATGGCCATCATATCAGTAAACAGTAGTGGTTCCAACATGGGAACCGACAAAGATCTCTGTAACAGTAGCAATAACAGTAACAATAACAGTAGTTGCTAGGGATGCCAGAATACAGTTCACAATTAGGACATCATTCATTCAGTAACAGTATCATTTCAGAAAACAGTATAGTTCAATTGTTCAGAAGATAATCATATTTGAAAATATCTTTACACAGTTGTTACTCACAAAGTTCTGGGCTATAGTTAAGCTTAAGCTAAAGCGCGTCCTCAGATGCCAACCCTACACAGTTTACAAGATGAACGCACACTAAGTTCACATTCAGTAAACAAAGACTTAGTCCCTACTTAAACTCGGTGTGGTTCTACATCTATATCCTCATTAAGATGCCTTAAACTAGGCCTAAAGATACCTAGGATGAAATGAGGATGCAGAGATGCACTCTAAAAGCATTTTCAGAAAACAGGGGTCCCACTCGAGCGTAGATTACTCCGCTCGAGCGGACATGCAGACAAAGGTTTCCGCTCGAGCATAGACTTATCTGCTCGAGCATAGACTTATCTGCTCAAGCGTACTGCAAAATAGTCAAAAGTGCTGGATAGGTGAAATTCACGCTCGATTGGGCGCTCGGCACCCGCTCGAGCGTAAGACACAATGTCCCGCTCGAGCGTAAATTACCCCGCTTGAGCTGACTTAAAAACAGAACAAAATACTGGGAGCACGATTTCCATGCTCGAGTGCCAGTAACTTCGCTCGAGCGTGAGTTCAAAATCTGAAATTCCCAGATTTGAACCTCAAGCTCAAATTCAATTCCAAATGTATCAAATTCGATTCCTTTGGGCCCATTTCCTGGAAAACACTTCAAAACTCATAGTTTAACATGATTCAAAGCTCAATTGTAAAAATCAAAGCCTAAAGGTAGTTAAAATAAATCCAATTTCAAACCAAAACTCAAGAACATAACTCAAACATGACATGCATGAGTTTAAACCAATTCAAAGCTTCACTTACTTCCTCAAATGAGCCAATTCCTTCAAAACCAAGATGAGTTCATGGTCCAATGCAAGAATATAAACATGCATGTACCAAATTCCATGTATTCAACCTCAAAATGCTAGGATATAAGCATGCATACAAGAATTCTAACTCAATTCAACATATGAAGCTATTCCATGCCTCTAATCTCTAGACTTCCATGTACCATGCAACAAAATGACTTAATTTAGCAATCAAGAAGATGAGTTCTTACCTTAGGTCTAGGATGCAAGATATACAAGCTCAAATATGCACTTAATCTTTCAATTCCTTCAAATTTCCAAGCAAAATCCAAGATAACGCCAAGGTTCTCTACCTCTCTCTCTCAGTCGGTTTTGAGCTCTCAAAATAGATGAACAATATGATACACCAAGGCTCCAAACAAGGTCTATGATAGTGGCCCACTATAATGGCAAAGTTGTAGATAATGCAACTTGTAGGATTAAGCTTAGTTTAATCTAATTAAATCATATCAAATCACATTTCAGATAATTAAACCATAAAATCACATTAATTCTAATTAGCACTAAACATCGATCAATTTCAGATTCGGCTGCCGATAAGGCCTTCGATTTGCAATTTAAAGCATAAAACATGAATAGATAATTTTAACAGTCAACAGATAGATATGCATTTAAACTAGCATATTCAATCAGTCAGTTCAGTATTTCAATCAATTCGATTACTGATCATGTTTAGTCTCAGTTTAGCAGTAATCAGTGGTTAATCAGTAAACAGTGGTGAGGGTTGTTACAATGTCATTCCAATGCTTGTTTGGTAACTATTGTTATAGGCAAATTCCACTAACGGTAGGTGCTTATCCCAAGTATCCTTGAGGTCTAGCATGCAGACACGTAACGTATCTTCCAAAGTTTGGATTGTTTTTTTGGATTGTTCATCAGTTTGCAGGTGATAAACAGTACTAAACTTTAGTGTGGTTCCCAAGGCTTCTTGCAATGTATTCCAAAAGTGAGACATGAAGCAGGGGTCTCGGTTAGACACGATTGAAACTGGGGTACCATGCAATTGAATAATTTCTGTGATATATAAAGTAGCAAACTTATTAAGGGAGTACGTGATTTTGACTGGTAGAAAATGAGTCGACTTCATCAATCGGTCTACTATAACCTTTATTGTATCGTTCTTCGAAACTGACTATGGCAGCCCGACCACGGTGTCCATAGTAATGTATTCCCATTTCCACTCAGGTATAGGAAGTGGTTACAACATTCCTGCAGGTCTCTGATGTTCTGTTTTAACCCGTTGATAACGCAGGCATTTAAAGATGTAGCTTGCTATGTCTCTTTTCACTCATGTCCACCAGTAGTATTCCTTCAAGTCGTGATACATCTTCGTATTGCTAGGGTGGATCACAAACCTCGAGCTATGAGCTTCTACCAATATCTTCTTCTTGAGTTCCAGAATGTTGGATACACAAAATCGATTTCAAAATTTAAGCATGTCATTGCTTATAGTGAAGTCAGGATCGGGCGTACTTCTTTGCTCATCGTACTTTTTTCTTTAAAATTTTATCTTCACATTGTCGTGTTTTAATTTCTTCAATCAAAGTGGGTTCCACGATTATATTAGCGAGCAAACCATGGTGGGAAACGATAGTGCATGCCAAACTTCTGGTCGTCTTTCGGCTCAGTGCGTCTGCTACCACGTTAGCTTTGCCTAGATGGTGATGGATCTTTACATCGTAGTCTTTTATAAATTCTAGCCACCACCGTTGCCTCATATTCGGTTCCTTCTGTGTAAATAGATATTTAAAACTCTTGTAATCAGTGTAAATCTCACAGGTTGCACCACAGAGATAATGGCGTCAGATCTTGAGGGCGAAATTCACCGCAGCTAACTCTAGATCATGAGTTGGGTAATTCTTTTCGTGAGTCTTTAGTTATCGCGAGGCATAAGCAATGACTTTTTTGTTTTGCATAAGAACGTAACCCAAACCATTATATCAGGCATCACTATAAATGATGAACTCATCTGTTCCCGTGGGGAGTGCTAGTATAAAAGCTAACACAAGTCTACTTTTTAACTCTTGAAAGCAACGTTCTTGTTTGTTTGTCCATTCAAAAGGTAGGTTCTTCTGAGTTAGTTGAGTTAAGGGTGATGCTATCTTCGAGAAATCTTGAACAAAGCATCGGTAATAACCAGCTAATCACAAGAAGCTTCGTATTTCTGACACGTTAGTGGGTTATGGCCAATCCATGATTGCTGCCACCTTTTGAGGGTCGACAGAGATGCCATCCTTGTTAATGACGTGACTGAGAAAGTGTACATTAGTGATCCAGAATTCTCATTTCTTCAATTTGGCATAAAGTTTGTGATCACGTAGTGTTAGTAGGACTATTCGCAAGTATCGCTCATGGTCCTCCAGTGACTTGGAGTATATGAGGATGTCGTCGATGAAGACAATGACGAACTCATCAAGATAGGGTTTGAACACCCGATTCATGAGGTCCATGAAGACTGCTAGAGTATTTGTGAAGCCAAGTTGAGTTTCAATGGTGAATTCAATTTCCTAGTCAACCGGGGTACCAGGTAAATCTTCAGGAAAGACATCCGGGAATTCTCTAACCACGGGGATTGCATCGATAGTAGGGGCCTCTTTTTGAGTATTGATCACATAACATATATAACTACAACAACCCTTTCTTAGAAGTCGTTGGGCTGTTATGGATGATATAAGACAGGAAGGGATGGAAACTCCAGTCGCATCAAAGGCAAGTTCAAGTTGGTTTGGTAACTGGAGGGAGACCTTTTGGCTTTGCAATCAATAGAGGCGTGGTTTGCAACTAGCTAATCCATTCTTAGGCTTATATCAAAGTTACCAATGTGGAGGGGAATCAAGTCCACGTATAAGGTTTTGCCTTTTAGGGATATAACACAAGATTTGTACACATCAGCACTAAGGGCAGAATTTTGCCAGAAGGAAAAGACATAGACAATAAATATTCTAAGGGTTCGGGTGTTGATGCCAACTTGGTAGCAAAGTACAGTGCAACAAAAGAATGAGTTGAACCAGAGTCAATGAGAACATGAGCTAAATGAGCACAGACAGAAAGTGTACCTAAGACAATGTTTTCAGTAACTTCCTATTTTCCACGTACCAAGGCAAAAGCCCTTCCTGGGTGTTTTTGGTCATTTCTCTCTCCTCTAGGTCCTATTGCTTTTTTGACTGGTCCATAGAGGCCGACTGTAGGATTAGTAAGCTTTGGACAATCTCTCAGCAAGTGGCCAACTTGATTGCATTTAAAGCATGCTCCCGTGTCTTGATGACATTGTCTCCAATGAGCCTTCCCATACGTGTAACAAGCCCGCGTGGGGCCTCGCTGCTACAGTTCGGACTCTTGATTTGTGTCATGGTTCTTAATCTGAACCAAAGAGTCCAAATCTGGCAAATCGTTTTGAGAAACAGATTTTTGAAAAAGTAGTGCCAAACATGGACTACTTTGCCAGATACAGAGTCGCCACCTAAATATTTTGACCTTGATTTCCTGAAATGGTTATGACCGTATTTACCCTTTTGGGAGGCGCAACACTAGATCTTCTGTTGTCTCTTTCCCAAAACCGCTTCTTTTGGCTTGGTTCTCTGGAGCGCGAGGCTTTAATCCCTTTTTCTGTAATATACGCTCGGTCTACCACTTCTGCATAGGTTGGTAGTTTCAAAACCTAAAGCCTATCTCTTATTTCAACATTCAATCCTGCTTTGAATTTTATTGCTTTTCGAGCTTCGGTGGGGATGACATATGTCGCAAATCGAGTGTGTTGTGTGAACTTTCTTTCGTATTCGGCCACCGTCATGGTTCCTTGCTTTAGATGTATGAATTCTGACGCCTTTTGTTCCTGTAGTGAATCTGGAAAGTATTTTTCATAAAACACTTCCAAGAATCTTACCCAAGTCATGATTTCTTCTTTTTCTAGGATAAAAAGCTACCATTACTGCGCATTATCTTTGAAAGTGAAAATGGCGAAAGTTACCTTCTGTCTTTCGGTGTAGGGTAAGGTGCGAAAAAAATTTTCCATGTCTTCAACCCAAGTGTCTGCTACCATTGGGTTTGGACCGCCGGTAAATGTAGTGGGTTTCAGATCCTGGAATCATTTTATGGTAACCGGCTCTTCTCACCGTTTTGGCATCCCATTGTTTATGTTGGTCTGCAAGACTTGCAAAAAGCTGGTAACCACTAACCGATCTTTCCATGATTCTTTCCATCGATTCAGTGCCATTGACTGATGACTCGCTTCCGTTACTATTATTGGCCATTCTACACAGTACAATTTTGTGGAAATAATTTAATAAACGTGGCATCACATTTATAAAGCATTATAAAGCATAATATGATAATTAGATTGGAATAATAATCACACAAACTCAAAATTAGTAATTTAAAACTTTTAATTTCAAATACAGAAAATAACTTATAATTACAATTGTTGCAGTTGCAAGGATTTTAATTAGAAAACAGCAGAAAGGTTGATTTTCACTCAGAGCTCTCTGGGTTTTTCCAAATCAAAAGATACTGAATGAATACATTTGATTACGATATATAGAAAAGAAAATTAACTATGCAGCATGTGAATTGGTTGATTGATCGAAGGTAGCTGGCAGCATTGGAGATTGAGCAGAGCTGTCGGTTGCTTTCGGCTGATTGATTGAATAGTTGAGCAGCTTTAACAAAAGTTGATTGATGAACAATAACTTTTACTATTCATGCTTTCGGTGGAACATGTGAATAAAGGAATCAATATAAATACGAATTGGCAGCTTTTCTCAAACAAGTATTGATTGAAGCTAATTTGTATCTATATGGAATCCTATGTTGATTAGGCATATGGATCCTAAGCATCTTGGAACTCTGGTCCATATGGGTCTTGATTAGTTGATCCTTGTGAACTGTCTGAACTTTCTTCTGAACTGGTCTTTTGGGCCGGTGCAGGAGGTTCATTATCAGACGGTTCTTCTTTTAATTGGGCTTGGGCCTGATCCATCAGGAGACAAGCCATCTGGAGCAATTGATCACTGGCCGATCCAGGCTTAACCTTGGGCTTGGATGGAGCAGCCTTTGATTTATCTGATTTGGGTTTTGATTGAGTCTTGGGCTAAGTCGATACTGTAGGAGCTTTGGAGTTAGCCTTGGACTTTGATTTATCAGTTGAAGATGCAAATTTGGACTTGGATGATTTAGGTTTGGAACTACTGGATGAGGGGCTTCCAAGGTTGGCTGGAGGAAGGCTGGGACTTCCTTGAGAAATGGCAGCAGTTGGGATCTGCTGGGTTTTAATCATTGCAGGAGTAGAAGCACATTGATTAATTGGGAATTCAGCTTGAACAATTTCAATAATGCGGTGAGGAGTGAACTTATCCCACCATTTAACAGAATGTTGACGGATAATTATATCATCAGAAATTTCATAGTGCCATTTAAATATCCATGGAATCTTGTATTTGGATATGAAAATAAGTAAGAGTGGAAATTTCCTTTGATGAGGAGTAAATGGGATAACAGTAGCAAAATAGTTGATTTGTTCTATCAGAATATCAGGAAAGATATCTGAAATGGCGCCATAATGAGACCACCATCTCAGAAACCAAGAAGGTAATTCTGATTTGAATTTTTGATCAAATTGAATGAACCAGGAGTGACTGAAGGTTTCATTTTGGTACAAGAAGATCTTGAACCAAGCATCAATATAATCATGGTAACTGTATGGAATAGAATGACCAGGTAATTCACGAAGCTGATAAAAAGAACCACATTCAGCTAAGGAAACAATGTTATGAATGTAAATAGAATGATACAGAACCTTGCTAGCATAGATTCGATCATAAATGGGTTTAATCAAAACGGATTAATGGTTGATCAGGATATCTTTATAGAAGGTAATTGTTTTGTCTGGATGCACGGGAACAAAATGCAATCCAGGGCCAAAGAATGATTTAGCAAGTTCATTAATAGTTTGACTTTTGGAGTGACTAGGCTCTTTGAAAAAGTGATTAGTGGTGGATGATTTAACATAATCAGATCGAGCAGACCTGATTAGATTAACAGGAAATGCAGTAATTGAAATTGCTTGGCTAGGAGAGGCAAAAGGATTAGTAGCCAGAGCAGAAGAGTAATTAGGTATGGGGATGTTACCAAGAACTTGGTAACGGTTAATCATTTCAATGGGGTGATATTGAGTTACTAGCTCCAAAGGAGGGATGAAAGGAGGTTTATCAGAAGAAGGGACCAAAGCCTTACCAGAAGGAGGCCTTGGGCGAGACATCTGTTTGATCAAGAAACAAGGATTAGCAACCACTAAGAAGGTCAAGATAATTTTGATGATGATTCAAACAGTTGTAATTGTGAGCAAGTAAACTTCTACGAACTTGAATCTGATGGTAATTAATATACTAAGCACGTTGAGTAGTTTTTCTGGCTAATTTGAGGAGGTGAATATGATAAGTAAGTTGTTTGATCAGGGCTTTAAAATGGGTAATTCGGGATTTACGGTAAGAGATAAAACGAGTGGCCATCCCTATCCCCCCTGTAAAAATTCCCGGGTAAGAAAATCAGGAAGGGAATTTTAACAACCAGGTAAATATTCAATATCAAAATAAAAAATACTTAAAATAGATTGCCAACGAGAAAAAATTTGCTTACTAGCAAGATTTTTAACATCTTTTTCTAAAACATATTTAGCAGATTTGCAATCAACACGAAGTAAAAACTTTTGATTTAAAATATCATCTTGAAATTTATTAATACATAAAACAGTAGATAAAATTTCTTTTTTAATAGTACTATAATTTAATTGTGCTTTATTCCAGACACCAGAATGATAACGAACAATTTGTTCAGATGATTGAGGAGTGACTTTCTGAAGAAGAATGCCACTATAACCAATATCAGAAGCATCAGTTTGAATGATTTTGAAAGAATTTTCAGTAGAAATACCAAGACAAGGAAGAGACTTAACATATTGTTTGACTTGTTTGACAATAGCAGTATGAACAGAAGACGAATGAGGAGGATTATCTTTTAACCGATCAAACAGAGGTTGACAAGTTTTCCTAAGGTCTTTATAGAACTCAGCAATGTAATTGAGGGAACCTAAAAATCTTTGTAATTGGGTTTTATCAAAAATTTCATCAGGAAACTTAGACGCAAACTCAATAGAGCGACTAATGGGCAGAATTGTATTGTGGTGAATATCATAACCTAAAAATCTGACTTTAGTTTGAAACAATTTAATCTTAGGAGCAGAAATGACTAAACCATGACTTTTAATAGTGTAAAAGAATGCAGTTAAATGTTTCCAATGTTCATTAATTGATTTAGAGAAAATTAATATATCATCAATGGAAATAATAGAAAAATGACTAAATGGGTTAAATATATCATTCGTTATATTTTGAAATTCACTAGGAGCATTTTTTAATCCAAATGGCATAACATTCCATTCATAGTGACCAAAAGGTGTTGTGAATGCAGTTTTATATCGATCTTAAGGGTGAATTTGAATTTGCCAAAAACCACTTTTTAAATCAAATTTACTAAAAATAACAGCTTGACTAAGCCTTTTAGTCAAATCTTTTTTATTAGGAATAGGATATCGAATCCATTCAAGAACAGCATTTAATGGTTTATAATTGATGACTAAGCGAGAGATACCTCGTTCTAATTCAGCATTTTTATTAACATAAAAAGCAGGACAAGACCATGGTGATTTACTTGGACTAATTATTCTATTTTTTAATAATTCATTAATTTTTTTTTTACACATTTCAAGTAATTCATGATTCATTTGAATAGGTCAAGATTTAGTAGGTATTTGTCTTCCATTAAAATTTTTAATATATGGTAATGTAACTACATGTTTTTTCCTATGCCAAAATGCAGTAGGTAAAGTAGAGCAAACAATTGATTCTAATTTTAATTTGAATTCATTAATCTGAGAAATAATAACTAGATTAGTTAATTATTCATCAATTCGTTTATAATTAATTTCTTCTTTAAGGAAATTTAATTGTCTAGTTAATCGGTTAATTGTGTAGGAAATTGAACAATCTTTTAATTGATTTAATTCTAGCATTTCTGGTGGAGATAAGAATTTAAATATAACAGGTTGACCTAAAACATGAGTAGTTATTCATTCACTAGATGTAGTAAATAGATATAATAAAAATATAAATGGTGTACATAGAATAACTTTATCAGTCATATTTTTGACTAAAACAAATGAGGTTTTAAAACAAACATTATTTTGACAAATATAAACTTTAGGTAATTTATTTTTAATATTCATTTTACTACCATTAGCAGAAGTTAATTTTTCATGACATTTTTCATAATATTTAGTAGGGAGTAAACCTTCTTGAATACAATTTAAATCAGCACCAGTATCAATTAAAGCAACAACATCTAATTCAATATTATGAACAACTATCTTGATTTTAGAATACCATTTTTGAATATGAATTTTATTAATAATATTTAATCTTTTATCTTCTTGATTTGATTGATGGGAGTGGTGTGATCGATTATCAAATAACAATTTCTCAGGATTTGTGTGTTCAAAATCATGTTCAGAATTATGGTCAAATTCATTAGGAGATTTATTATTATGAAAATTATCTAAACTGTGATTAAGTTTTAAGGAAATAATTTCATCTTCTAATTGTTTATCTTTATTCTGTAAATCTTTAATAGTTTGTTTAATCTGATTGATTTCATGTTGTAAATCTTGGAGAGTAATTTCTTTTTGTTTATTTTTAAATCGTTCTAAAGTTTTGGATAGACTAATTATGGGTTTATCAAACTTAGGTTTGGGATCACGGTTGGTTAACAAAGATTTTAATTTATTAGTATATTTTTGTTTTAAATCTGGATCTTCTAATCTACTAATTAATTCAATGAGAGCAGATTCTTCTTGATTTTGTTTAGTAAGAACAGTAATTTGTTTAACTGGTTTACAACAAATATCATTACATCCTATTGTAACATTATTGTCAAAACTATCACTAGGTGAAACAGAATCAGAATCAGATGAAGTATTTGGATGATCAGAAGAAGAATTACTAACAGATTGATTTAATTGGAAGATTTCATGTAATTGATTTTTGGATTCATCATCAATTTGGAGTTGATTAACTTTATCTTTTAATTTTTGCTTTTCTTTACATTTATTAGAATAATGACCTTTTTTACCACAATTGTAGCAGGTTATATCTTTATGAGATTTAGATTTTGGATGGGATTTAGATTTGTAATATTTCTTTTTAGGTATAGTATAGAATTTATCATTTGATTTGGAAGGTGAATAATTGTTTTGTATTTATTAGAGTATTTGTATGATGATTTATGTTTATATTTAGAATATTTGTGTGATTTCCTACGAGAGGGTGCTACTGGAGGTAAACCATATTGTTCACAGAAATTTCCTAATTCATATTTAGCTTTGTGTTTATCTTTATTAGCTTTTTGACTAAGTTTAAGATCAATACACATTTTTAATCCTTCTTTTTGAATAGTGCTAATTATATCACCATAAGTTAAATTATCATATTCAATAACACCAATAGGTTGACTAAGAACATCTCTAATTTTATGAGCAAAAAGACTAGGTAATCCATTAATAAATTTTTCTTTCCAAAATGATTTAGTACAGTCTTCTCTTAACATAACTCTAGAGGTAAATACATCTTTATACCATCTAAAATCACTTAAGGTTGGACATGTAAGATTACTAAGCTGATCATGTATGCGAGAATATATATTTGTAGGGGTACCTATGAAATGTCTGATTATGGTATAGATTAAAGTATTAATACCATCAGGTTTATAATAACCAATTGTTTCATCAAAGATTGGTAAATCATTTTCATCTTTTTGATTAGCGTATAAAATAGATTCACGTTGATCTTTGGTAAGGTATTTTTCCCACCAAGATTTGAGCATACCAGTAAAGCCAGAAGTAATTAACAAAACAATTTCAGCTTGAGTATATTCGGGATAATTACTAAGATAACTATTGGTGACCATAGATAAATGATTTAATTTTTGAAGTATTTGATCTTCACTGAGACCATCAATATTCCATTCGTATAATTTCTTAGCTAAGACAGAAAATTGATTAGAAGGATTAGTTTCTTCATATTGGAGATCGGGAGGAGTAGGTCGAGAATACCAATTTTTAGTAGTTTGGGGATTAACTTTAGGATAATGAATTTTATTAAGGGTGGAAGATTGAAATTGCTGAGCTAATTGATTTATTTCATTATCAGTAGTATCAGTTTCAGATTGATTAGAAACAGTATCAATAGGTTGTTGATTTAAAACAGTAAGACCTTTTTCATTAGAGGGTGAACCATGTTTAGAGGGATGTAGTTTAGTAAGTAATTCTTCTATAGCTTTGACAGTAGAATGATCATTGGTAACTAAACTAGTTCTTTTAGATCTGTTACTAGGAAGATTAAGCAAAGGTTGATCTAGAGATTGTTTAGAGGTAATATTAGTGGAATCTAGATGAGTTTCAATCTTATCTAATTGTGTACCAATTGTTTTTAAACATTGATTAGTATAATTATTTTGTTCAATAACTTTTTTCATGTCAGGGTCACTACCAGGCAACTTAAACGGAGAGGCTGGAACATCGGAACCTTGATGAGTAATAATTATAGTCTCTAATGGAGGATGACTAGAGCTAACAGAAGTATTTGGAGAAGTTTTCCATTTATGTTTTGTGATTGTGTTAATCTTTTTGTAATATTTTTCCATGTATTCAAAGAAAGATAATTCAAAACCATATTCGATCATAAAATCATACCATTTTCTAGTTATTCTAGATTGTTGAGCAGAATCATAATTAGCTCGATAAGCATGTCTTTTAGTTCTATTTTCTTTAGATCTAAAATCAATAAGAAGTTTATCAAGATCGGGTTTAAAGTCTTTTTTAATTGTTATTAATTGAGGATTGATTGGAGGTATGACTTCTTCATCATCTTCAGGTAAATGTGGGTGAGTAGAATAAACGAGTTTACTAATTTGAGTAGTTGTAGAGTTATCAATTCCTTTGAGTTTACAATTGGTAGTTGGACCAAGATTGATTTGACTATTCTTTCGAAATAAAGGAGTGTTGAATATTTCATCTTCAGTTTCAAGTTCAGTAGGGACACTAGATATACTATGTCTAGAGGATTGACTACGATTAAATTTAATACGAACTGAACCATCAGTATATTGTTGAATTGAAGATTGTTTTGGATTATGTTTATAATTTTCATTAACAGTAATCCATTGATCAGGGAGGGTTATATTTTTCCATTCAATCATTTGGGGAACATTAATATGAGAGTCAGTACTGCTACTTTGAATTAGCAGGGTTTTATCTTTTGGACTTTTGTGTAAAGCTTGAACATTTAAATTAGTTTTTATACATTTGTAATGAACACGATAAATTAAAGCAACATTATGAACCTTTTCTTTCATATTAGTAAATGAACCATTTATACATATATATATATATATGTATATAATTCTAGTAATATAATATAGTATTGGCATTACATCCTTATCACAAAAGTTAGAAGTGATGTTAGTGTCTAATCCCTTTGGTACAAAAACAAAAGAGGGATCAGAACCGATCATGATCAGCTTAGAAAAGAATTTTTTTCTACAAAATCTAGATTGGTGGGTCAAACAACCCCGGGAAGTAGTGTTGCATAAAAAGCTCAAATACCCATCCAAACTGTACCATACCAAAACAAACCCACGCTACCTGGACTATATAAATGGGAACAGACTGTTGGTATCCCTAAAGCGCTCAATCAACGATCCTGCCGAGTGTCTCAACGCATGTTAAGTCATGACTAAAATCAACATTCTAAATATTAATAGTTTCCAAAGGATTGGGGATGGCGGTGAATATGTAGTCTTCGGGGTAAACATTTCCCTTTCTTTTAGCAAAATTTGAGGGCAAAGGACTCACTATGTAGTGAGGGCGGTCAAATCATGGGGCAAGGCCGAGTATGTGGGTAGGTCCAAGATATCATCCGCGCGTATAGGCACGACTCTGCCTCCACGATAAGTATGTTATATCACCCATCAATTGGGCAAGGCTTGGATGTAGTCGCCTAACTATATCTTCCGAGTCTCCCTATCCTTACGGTGAAGCGGGAGCGTGGTGCTCTGCTAAGATGTCTTCCAAATTTATAGCCCCGAGCTCCTCCCAGAATGCCTTATTAAGATTCAACTCAGACATTCCTACATCACAAGAATTAGCCATAGTACAACGTGAGATTCATACAAGGACTAACATTGAAGGTAAAAGATTTATTTATTTATTTATTTATTTTATTATTTCTAACTATTGCTCTAATACCACATTTGTCACGACCCAACCCTAGAGCTTAGGGTTGGAATCTCAACTTACTAATTAATTCTTAATCTTAACAAATTAAGTGGCGCATGCGAAGGCGGAGTGGTGGTAAGAAAATAATGAAACAAAAAATTAATTTCATTCTACTATTTTGATAAAACAAAATACATCTATAGAGCTTTTATTATTTTATTATTCAGTGGCAGACCATCAGAAAATAAAAAAACAAAAAGGAGAGAAAGAATAGAAAAACAAAATAATAGAGTTGCATCAAATTCTTGTGCGGGTCCCACTACATAAAGTTACAGGTCTTCATTACATCTCATCACCTGAAAGAGTAATAGTTCTAGGCACACAACAGGGTGAAGAATATTATGCCAAGAGTATAGGGAATACAAAATAATCATGGATAGTTATTTGAGCTAAAACATTAACATAACTTATTTTGAATAAACAAATTATT
The DNA here is from genome assembly GCF_004153795.1 of Camellia sinensis. NCBI lineage: Eukaryota > Viridiplantae > Streptophyta > Magnoliopsida > Ericales > Theaceae > Camellia > Camellia sinensis. The sequence goes on along the minus strand of NW_021024683.1, from coordinate 3,879,827 downwards.
TAAGTGGCAGAAACTGAAATACAGAAATAAACAACCATAACCACAGTACGAAACATAACAGAACAGAGGTCACATGAGTGATAGTCAGAACAAAGGTCAATAGATCCATGACAAACAGAGGGCCACATGGTGACCAATCAGAAGCCAATGGTTTATTTAAGTCCCCCAAGGCATGAGATTCCTGTGGTGGTATTTACAAAAAATAGTTATTTATAAAATTATTGTCAAATAATTCTTAAAATTTAAACAAACATATCTATAGGTTTCAATTTAAGCAAATAGACTTTAAAAAATAATCAACGTAATTAAAATATTAATATAATTTATAAAATACAAATTACATATATGATAACTTAAAATATATGTAAAATATATTATAGTGATTCAAGATATAACAAAACTCACCAAATATTAATTCCTAACTTTACTTTATCTTTTCGAAACTTCTTACAAGCTCCTTAATTCTAGTTTTTTCCTCCGGGTGCTTCAGCCTCACCAACAATTGTTTGTTGCTTCTGTTCTACTAAAGGTTCACCTATTTATATAGGTGTTGTCTTGGGCATCAAGCACCAGAGTGACATGTGGCAACTTAATTGCCATATGTCACGCTCCTTATCCTTTAACTATTAGATAATACTTATCTAAATTAATGATCTAATTATACAATGGCCCATGTAATTATAAAATTACATATATATATATATATATATTATTTATTTTATTAAACATAATAACTAATATTTGGAGTGTCACACATTATATTAGAGAACTTGTTAATTTTTTTATAATTTTACTTGATAGTTTATTTCTTAATTTTATTCTTTATAATAGCATGTGTATATATATTTTACAAAAAAAAGTTGACATGATATTCATAATCTAGGTGTGCTTTTTCTATGGTGTTAGAAAATTTTCTTTGGATTATTTAATAATTAGTGAAAATTCGTGCTATGTACAGGATATGAAAAAATTAATAAAATATATTTATATATAATTTAAGTTTCACAATTTTATCACAATTTACGTATCAATTTTTAATTTGTCACAATTTTAATCATATAACTTTCAACTCCCTTCTAAATTTGCAAATTTGGGTGAGTTAAACCCTAGCAAATCGAGTCAATTCTGTAAATTTTTAAAGATTAAGCAGCATAATTTTTAATTCGGTGAAAACCTATGTAAAATTCAATAATTTGAATGGACTTGGATAGAGATACCAAATAACCTGAGCAATCCAAAACAAAATTGTATATATAAATATATAAAATTATTTGCTAATTTGTGTTTTTGATATTATATAAGATTAATTAAAAGTTTAATATTAATGAACAAAAGCAAATACACATTTTAGAAAGGGATCATCGAATAAGTTAATATTAAAAAAAATATATAATGGCATAAAATAATTTAAATATGATTTTTCAAAAATCATCTTTAATTTAAAAATTACAATAAAATATTTAAATATAATAAAATTAAACTTCTTACAAAATAAAAATATCTGGATAAAAGAAAAAGGTGAAAACAAAATTTAGAATGGTATTCTTATATATGACCAATAAATTATCACCTATATAGATCATTATAATTTTAAATTTATATTGTGTCAATTTTAAATTTCAATTAATATATTGTTTTCCATATTTAATCACCCACAAATTTGAATTTCAAAACGGATTAATATAATTTCTATTTTTTTTAGATTTGGTATACTTTCCATTTGAAAATCATAAATCAAGAGATATTAATTTTTATTTCTTTTGCTTCAATACGAGCTACCCAATAGAAATTTTTTTTAACTTTAAAAAATCAAAAAATTATGAAATTGAAATTGATAACTTGGACAGAGCTCTTAGAGACCTTATGGGTTAGAAATTTCATTTTTCTTGTATAATACTAGCGACAACCCGTGCTATGCATGAGAATACATAATTTAAATAATTTATTATAGTCATTTCTGTATCATAAAATAAAAAATTCTTATAAATTTAAAATATAAGAGGGAGTTATAACTAATAAATATTTTGAATATGATAACTATCTCATACCTAAGTTCATACATTCATTTTTTTCCATAAATTTGTCACTTGAAACATTCATTATAAAATTATATATTTTTATCTTTATTTTTTTTTTCATATATAAATAATTATCTTTTTATTTTAAAATTTATTTGAATTATAATATTTTTTTATTTAAATATTTTTTAATTGGTCATATATAAATAGTTAAAGTTTTATTTTTAAAATTAATTGATTCATAATATTTTTTTATTTAGTTATTTTTTAATCTTTTATTTGACTCTTTGTATTATTTTGTGATTGAAATTTGAATAGTTATCATTTTATTTTAATTTTTTTTATCTCTATCTCTTTGTTCATATCTAAATATTTATCATTTTATTTAAATATAAATATATATATATATATATATATAATCCTTTTAGCTTTTGAGATTTAGATAATTAACAATGATTAAAAATTAGGAAAAGTGGAGGGGGGGAGACTTGAGAGGTGACACATATAAGAATTTAGTATTAAGAGTTTGAAAAATTCTTGTACTCCACTACTTTTGTTTATATATATAGTATAGATACTAGGGAAAACCCGTGTTATGCACGGGATGTGAAAAAATTAATAAAATATAATTATATAAAATAATATAAATAGTTAATTTTTTGTATGTAAATTATGGGGAAAAAATATTGAAACTTACAATTTCAGTTTCACAAATTTATCACAATTTATGTATCAATTTTTAATTTGTCACAACTTTAATAATGTTACTTTCAACCCCCTTGTCAGAGTTGTAAATTTGGGTGAGTTAAACCCAAGCAACTCGAGTAAAGTCTGCAAATTTTTAAACATTGGGCAACATAATTTTTAATTCGATGAAAACATATGTAAAATTTCAAAATTCGAATAAATTTAAATAGACTTCGGTAGAAATACTAAATAACCTAAGCAATTGAAATGAAATTGTATATATAAATATATAAAATTATTTGCTAATTTATTTTTTAATAATATATAAGATTAATAAAAAAAATAATATCAATGAATAAAACCAAATACACCTTTTAAAAATGGATCGTCGAATAAGTTGATATTAAAAAAATTACATTTTATAATGGTATAAAATAATTTAAATATGATTTTTCAAAATTTATTTTTAATTTAAAAATTACAATAAAATATTTAAATATAATAAAATTAAATTTCTTTCAAAATAAAAGTATCTGGATTAAAAAGAAGAAGAAGAAAAGATAAGAATAAAATTTAGAATGGTATTATCATTTGATCTGAAAATAATTCTAAATGATCAATAAATTACCACCTAGAGCCCTCAGTTTTTTAATAAAAAAAGCTATTTCTCGAATCATCACTTTTATTAAAGAAATAACATTTATTTCTAATTATTTTAACAAAAGTCACTTTTTAGCAATTTGAACCAAATTTTTTTCATTTTTTTTATTTTAGATTAAAACAAAATTAACAGAGTTCACCATATTTCACAAGTGCTAAAAAGTCTAGATGAACAATAAAGAAAATGTTTGAAACTCATAAAAAAATACCTACAATTGTACCCGCAGTGATATGGTATCATATGTTAACACTCTTGATTTTTCTATACACTCAATGACATAGGGCCCAACTCTCTTGCCCTATCATTGTGGGTGAAAGTGTGGATTTGTAGCATTGCTGAAATAATAAATCATCACGTGTATTTTTTTATTATGTCAAAAAATAAATTTCATCAACTATCATTTTTAATAGAAAAAAAAATATTCATTTCTATTTGATTTTAGCAAAAGTCACTTCTTAACTATTTAAGCCAAAAATTTGTTTTCTATATGAGGTTTATTTAATACCATTTTTCTTTTACGTATTATTATTTCATTATTTATAAATTCTTCTAATACTATGTATAAATGATCTATGTGGCTATTTTTATCTGGGCTAAATACTAATATGTCATCTATATATACCAGTATAAAACTATATTTGTTAAATATACTATCCATTTTACACTGAAATATAGAAGGTGCATTTTTTAGTCCAAAAGGCATGACTAGCCATTCATATTGTTCTTGTGGGCAACAAAAGGCTGTCCAATGTATGCTTTCCTTCTTCATTTTTATCTGCCAAAATCTTGACTTGCAATCAAATTTACTAAATATTTTTACTGTCTGTATTCTGTTTATAAGCTGATCTTTATCTGGTATATTATATTTATCATCTTTTGTATTATCATTTAATATTTTATGATTTATAACTATTTTAGCTTTCCCTCTTTTTATCTCTACATGATTTCTAACCATAAATGCGGCGCTCCTATATGGGCTATTACTAGGTCGTATTACTCCTAAATCTAATAACTCCCTAATTTGTGTTCTAAATTCTTCTATATCTGCTGGCTTATGATCTATTTGTGCTGATGTAATTCTATAATCTTTATTTTTTATATCTAAGCTAGCTAGAACTTTATTTCTTTCCCAATATTTCATGGGTTGTTTTCATAAAATTTTTGTTGTTTCAGCTAATCTTATTATTTCATCTAAATCATTTTCTGTTCTTCTGTATACTGGTTTTCGCTTTAGCTTTCCTATTTTTGCGAAAATTAATTCTAAATTAGCAATTTGTTGAAAGTCTTCTAAGTTCCAATAGTCATCTTTTTCTTCGAATTCAAAATCTTCTATTTCTTCTAATTCAAAATCTTTTATGTCTAAATTTTCTAAAGAAGTATTTGCTATCTCCTCATTTGGTATATACTTTTGGGCTAGTTCAGGAAAAATGTTTCTACTAGGAAATAAAAAACTAGTGGGAACTAAATCTACTCCTATGGTACTACCACGCTTCGCACGCAACTCTGATGAATGGGCAATGGTGCTAAGGGCATATATTGTGGGTGTATATACGGTTCGTTTAAAGAAACTAATGCTGCTATGGTCGATAAACATACCACCTTGTAGATTAAGTATGAAATTAAGGCCTAGTATAAAGGAATGGTTTTGTCAAGTATTCCCAATCCAAACTTGGGATAAAGGGAACCACTCTATATGTTGAGTCTAAGAACCTATGCGATGAAAACTAATTTGTGCTCTATTGATGCAATGTGTATATGTCTGTTTAGTGCCATCGGCTATACTGACTAAAGCTGGGGTTGTTAAAGCTGTACTCCATCCTAGTGGAATTATGTGTTGCTCAATATATGATTTACTGGCTCCTATATCTATCATGGCATCTATGCTAAGAGTTTTTTCTACATATTTGATTACACAAGAGATCTCGACTAAATTTGGCTTGGGTATGACAGGGTAATTAAATGGGAAGTATGCATTATCTGAGTGTGCTTGGGAATATTGACTAAAAGGTTGAGAATCAACTAGGTTGACTAATTCTAAAGAGTTCATATGATCTTCAACAAGTTAATCTTTTAAGGAGTACTTAGTATGAAAGTGTTCTAACTGCTGTTTAAGCTGTTTATTTTCTGCTTCTAAACATTCTATATCAAAATTAGCCTTAGTTTCTGTCTCACGTATTTGTAGTTTAAGTTCTCTTACTTGGATCTCTAATTCTCTAATTGTTAGATGTAATTCTTTGTTTTCTATACTATGATCTTTTCGCATCTCATCGTTACTTTCTAATGTTATCTTGTGTGTCATATTTAATTTTTCTAGACAAACTATACAATAAGTTATACTACATAATAAACATTGAGCTCTCTTACTTTTAGCTGGAAACCAATTACAATAACTGCATCGAGTGGTATCAAATCCTAGTCATATTCTAAAATTATGCTGACATTCAGTATCTGCATTGCATTCCATCATAAAGAAATTGTCATGGGAAGGGCGTATTCCTATTTCTTGGTTAAGTTGTCCTAAAAGATTGTCTATGTTTGTATCACTTTCTGAATCACTATCTGAACTTATGGCTTCTATTTGGTATTTATAATCACTGACTATGCTATAGACTTCTGAATCATCATTGTTTATGCTAACTATATCTTCTTCTAAATCTTCTATAATATGTAGTCTTTCTATCTATTTACTAGTATTAGGCCTCTGCCTTTTTGGGCAATTTTTTGCAAAATGATTGGGTTCTCCACATATAAAACAATTGTATTTTTTACTACTAGGTTTCCTAACATATCTTTGTTTTCTTTTATCTTTCTCTTCTTTAGGTAGTCTTTTATAATTTATTTTGTTAAAAGTTTTACTTTTTCTAACGAATTTTTTTTTTCCACGATTTCCTATATTTTTTCTTCCAGTATTTTTCTTTTTTATATTTTCCATAATTTTTTTATTTTTTCCTATTATATTTACCTTCATATTGCTGAGGAATGTATATTATGCTGCTACAGAAACCATAGTTTTGTTTTTTAAATCTTTTTGTATTTTGACTTCTATACATTTTTCTTTAAGTCGGTGGAATGTGAAAACTATTATAAGTCCTATTCCTAAAGCTCCTCTTATATTTAGTTCTCTTGATGCTATTCTTGCTGGTAGGTTGGCATAATAAATTGACCATTTATTTTCGATCTCTCTGCCTAATTCTCCGGGTAATTTCCTAAAATATTTATTTCCTATTTCTTCATCAAAACTTTTTCCAATTCTGGCTGTTATGGCTAAATATTCTTTGCTAAAGGGTACAACATATTTCCAACTTCCTAACGTTATCTGATTTGACTTGGTTAATGCTATGCTTTGAGTATAATCATTTCTTCTAGAAGGATCATATCCTCTAAGCATTTCTTTTATAAAATTAGTAAAATTCCATGGATTATCACCTAGTCCTTTAAGCTATCTAATTATCTCTTCATATTTTCCTTTAAAAGTAAAATATATATTAAAAGCTGAATCTCCTAAAAGTGTTTTCATATATTCCCACATATTAGTTGATTCAAAGGGATTATTCATCCATGCCTTTACCGCGTCTTTTTCCTATTTTTCTATCACTTCTTGCCATATCTGTGGGTCGAATCTAGCTAAGTCTAAAAAAGTTCCTTGGTTAGTTGCTGGCTGTAATTATATACTCATATCTGGTTGTCTATGCTTTCCATGAAACCTATATCTTTTATTCTGATCTGCTTTACTATGTCCTGTATTGGTTAATGGTCTTTTTCCTCCTACTTCATAATGCATTCGTTCTACTAGACCTTCTACCGCATGCTATGGATTGCTAGTTCCTGTGCTTTCTGTTGTTTGAGTGTTCATATAAAAAGTGTCTTCTAAGTTAGACTGTTTAGGTATTTTAAATATTTTACTTGGATGTATTTTATCTTTTAAAATATCATCTACATATTCAGTATGAAATTCTTGGTCTAAAAATGAGACTACTTCATCATGGGTATCTCCTCTAGCTATATATTCATAGTATCTGTTATCTAATATTTTATTCATATCACTTAAGGTGAAATTTTCTAAATCTATCTCATCAATATTATATATATTATTTTGTAATATTGTTTTTTCTTCCGTCATTACATAAAGTTGATTATCTTGATTTTCTTCTCTATCTACATTACTAAATTCATCATCTTCGGATTTTTCTGGTGCTACATAGGTGTATTGAGGAAATATTATTGCATAACTTCCATCTGTTTTTTGATGTAATAAATTATCTTGAGGGGCTAACTTTTTTTGTCCTAAAAAATCTCTTAAATTCCAATCTAGTGCTGCATTATCTTCAGAATTATATTTTTTAGCTAATAGTGTCCTTTTGCACCTAATAACTTAACTATTTAATCATTTGTGAGTCTATAATGGGTATTGCTTTCTGAGACTACTAAGCCTAAAAATCATATGCAAACTAATAAATTCTTTTCTCCCTTTTTCATTTTATATTCTGTACTTTTTATTCATATTTTTATCTTCTTATGAAAGGTCAAGGTTGCTAAAAGAAAATCTAGTGTAAAATAAACTATTCCTCCTTTTGAATTCATATCTAATTCATAGCTGCCTAAGATACTTTGTCCTACATCATTAAATCTATCATCATAAAGACATACAAAAACTTTAGCTCCTAAATTTTTTCTGGTTAAAGCCTTAACTCCTATCACAACTAATCCTAAGTGAGTCATCTTGAGGTGTTCATTTACAGCATATTTATAACTTTATTTATTTATTAAATTTAGCTCTAATTTTTCATCTTCTTGAGTTACACTAATCATTTGTTCACCATAGTGTTTAAATAAATATTATTTTTTATAAATTTTTCCTAGCTTATATACATATTTAGCTGATATTAACTCTAGTTTTTCTTTTTAAAATTTTTCTATTTGTTATTCTACATCTATAAATTCTTCTACTTTAACATCTTCATCATCATTATGCTTTTTACTGCTACTTCCTTTTACTAGTTGTTTAAACATTTTTATTTTCTATAAGTTCTACAAATAGGCTTCTTTGGTAATTTAAGCTTTTCAAAATATTTAGCTATATCTTCTTCGTTTATTCGAGATTGGGCTTTACTTGCCTGTCCTTCTACTCGTTTTCCTTTTTGAAGTACTAATCTTTCTAACGAAGCTAAACGATTTTCTAAACTATGTAGTTGTTCTGATAATTCTTCAAATTTTTCACACAATCGGATTATTTTGTCTTACTGATATTTTATCTGATTGATTTATTCCTTGATAGCTACTAATTCCCTCTAGGTTATTATGAAAGTCTTCTGCTTGTTTTAAAATAATCTGTAGTCTCTATTAGCTTTTTTTTTTATCACTACTCATAAATTAAGATCTTATTAGTTGTTCTAAAATTTCTAATTTTTGTTTAAAATTATCTTTATTTTGGTTGATCTGTTCTATCTGTCTATTTATTTGATTTATCTGATTACGAATTTTTTCAATTAATTGCTTAAATTCTAACTTTATTTGCTTCGAGTTACTAATATTTATAACTGAAATTAGAGTTTCTATTTCTAACTTGGTGGGAAAATTTTCTAAATTTAAATCTGTTCATTTTTGAAGGATTGAACTGCACTAATCCTGGATATAATCTAATTTTTTATCTTGATCCTTAATTATACTGCGATTATTACGAAGATAGTCTATAGATAAAGTAAAAAGATTACTAATTTTATCTACGTCCTTTTTAATGTTTTCTACAAAATTAATCTGATGATCTATAATACAATTTAGCTGAGAATTATGTTCGCTATGGAGCTAATGTGTAAAAGTACCTTCAAAATTACAACAAAATTTATTTTTATCTATGTTAAGACGATGGTTATGATTGCTGAGTTCTAAATCTAAATATTCTACTCTTTTCATACACAAAATTAAATCCTACTTTAAAATTATTAAAAGCTACTATAATATGAAATTTATAACTAAATTGTCCAAAAATAAAAACTACTCTATTTCCGTAAGCAAAATGCATAGACTAACTTAAACTATCCTAAAACCGAATACTGCTCTGATACCATTTTTTGAGGGGTGAGTTAGTGGTTTACCACTATTTTGAAGTTGGGTGGAGAATTATCTAATTAATTCTACAGTTATGCTAATAAATCCTCAAACTGTTGTATAGCTAGCTGTAAGGCTTCTCGTTTTATAGTTATCTATCTATTTATTTGTGTGATTTTCAAACTATAATGTACTAGAGATTTACCGGAGGCTAATGATAATAGAAATTGATATCTTAGTTTCTGATCTTCTAATTCTTGTATAAGCTCAGTACTGGATTTGTTTTTAATTCTAAGTTCTTCTTCTAAAAGCATAAAATTTTGATTTTAAAGTTTTATATGAAAAATATTTCTTTGATATTTCTACTCAGGTTGTTCTCTTTATATTCTAAATTCTTTTTCTTATTTGGTAAAACTATTTTTAAGCAATGTTTGCTTTCATTACATGTACTCCCACCTTGAAGTTAAGCCTCGTTTAACATGGTATATTTTTATTTTTCATTCCTTACCTTTCCCTTTTTGCCTACAATTTACCCTCAATGCCAAACCACGACTCACACGGGTTCTTAAGCTAAAGTCACTCAGTAATGAAATAGAAAACAATAGATACTATGAAGGTTCAAAGCATGTAATATTAATGAGCAAGCAAGCATTCCGTAAACTTAGTTTTTTCCAAAAAGAAAATAAATTTTAGAACAGAAGAGTTACCCTTCTGAAATATCTAAGGAAAAAGAGAGGCTACTCACACTTCATATTAATATGTAATATACTTACAAAGATTATGTTACAGACTTTGAGATTCTGGAAGACTTGGAACACTTAGAATTTTTGAGAGTCTGGAAAGTTGGAGAAAATTTTTGCAAAGAAGAGTGGCGGGAATTTTTTCATTGCTCCATCTATCGGCATGAATGCCAATTTATACACACATTTGATAGATACAAACAAAACCAAAGACTTATCCTTACGTCAATTTTTAACCAAAAGTCCAAAAGTCTAGTTAAGCCTAGTTATAGACTTTACAAAATTTCTATGTAATAAATGCATAGACTTTGACACCAACTTTCTACTACTCCAGATACGGACAATAAAAATTTTATCAATAAAGGGTTTGGATAATGATATCAGGTAATTCTTTGGGCCTCATCGCATATCATTCAATCCTCCCATTTTGATAAAATTTTGACACTATAATTTGTCACAAGACGCGTGTAAGAAGTCTCATAGCTTTTCTTTAACAGAGCAAGATAGGGGTCATCTGCTCTATTAAAGTAGTGAGTGAAGGAGAAGCCTTACTACTGACAAACGTAAATAATTATAGACACAAATATTTATAGTAGCTATTGTCGTTTCTTGACGTGAATTTTGCTGATCGTTGAAGAGAGGCCTTATCTTCTACAGATTTTGTCTTTTTCTTCTGAGTATCTTGATACCAATAATTGATGTTAACATATGGATACTTGGATGATGGAGTGAATCTTCAAGGCTGATCTTCCATAGAAAAATTACAAAATTTCAAAGAGTTAAAAAAAAAATAAAAATCTAAGTCTAGAAACATGGACTTTGTGACTATAATACTTTTAAAATATTACAAGAGTCTAATTATAAAAATTATTATAATTTATTAAATTATTCTCTCTATTTTTTTATATGTTTATTCATAAAAAAAATTTAAAAATACTAAAACTATCAATTTTCAAACGAGCCCCCTTCATTACCGCTTATCACCTCCAATCTTTTATGATAAAAAAAATTTTGTTATATAATCAAACTAAACCTAACCTATTATTTTAAACTCTATTTGAAAATTTCATAAGTATTATTATATGAAAAAGTAAAATCTACCCATCTATCTATATATTATATAAGTAAAAGGAGTTTTTAACCCATCAAATCTCGAAGAACTCCAATCCATCTATCTATCTATCTTTAAGGAAAAGGGATTTTTTTAGTGGGAAACCTTCTAGGAGCTTCGAATCCTCATTCCAATTTTTTTGATTTTCTTAATTTTAAAAATTAAGAAAATCTCCATTTGCTAACTTTTATTTGATAATTCCATATCAAGAAAAGAAGGAAAAAGTGAATTGTTTAAGTTGGAATAGTTTAGGTTGGAAGCTTTAATCATAGTTTTTTTTTAAAGATGATTTACCAAACTATACGGTGAAAATATGCCTCTCTAATGGGAGGCCAACTTATATAATTTAGGTTTTTTTTTAATAATTAAAGGGTTTCGAAATTTGGAAGCCGTCACCCATCTCCCCCAATTGGGTCCATCTTTATAGCGATCTCGGTTTTGACCTGACCTTTGTTGTATTCCGGACTTGGGTTTTGCAGTTTAATATTGTTATCCATGTCTTGTTTTCCTCCTTTAACTCTTTGAATTTGAGCTTTGGAATATGTTGAGCTTGTTTGGAACAGGTTGGTTGTTAGTTGGTCTAGATTGTTGTTTTCTAGATTTTGGCTTCTTCGCTTGAGCGAGGCTTCTTGCGCTCGAGTGAGCCTTGTGAAATTTTCTTCTTCACTCGAGCGAGATTTCTTGCGCTCGAGCGAGATTTGTGAGTCCTTAGGTTTCTTTCCCAAACACAAAATTTCTGGGAAGGTGAAGTTCTTCGCTTGAGCGAGGCTTCTTGCACTCGAGCAAGAGTGTGCGTTTGTAAAACTTCGGAAGCTTTGCATTCTTCACTTGAGCGACTCTTCTTGAGCTTGAGCAAGGTCACTTGTTGTGTCTGGTCACTCGAGCGACAACTCCTTCACTCGAGTGAAGGTCGCGTATATTAGTTCGCAGCAGAGGAGTTTTATAACACTTTTTGATTTTGTAACGCCCTCAAAATATGACTAAAAACAATCATTCGAAAGCTACATGAACATAATAGCAAAGTTATATTCCATTTATCAGAGTCTTCCTTACAAAAAGACATTACATGCATTACATTTTCATTGATGTTTATCCTGAAACCATAGTATGTAACTTTAACTTCTAATAACAAAATAAATGCCCTACGGGCTTACATCTTTCCAAGCTATCACTTGGATACAACAAAAGAAGAGTTCTAACTTTTTTACATATAAATCCCTCGGCTTAGATTTACATTTAACTACAAATATTGACAAAACATCAAAACAAAGCCTTTAGCTCCAAATCCTCCCAAGCTATACCCTTGGAGGTGGCATAGCACCTGTACCTGAAAATGGTGTCCCAAGTAGAGTGGGCCAATGCCTAGTAGAGATATGCTAAACATAATATGAGAAATAACTAAAACATTAGCATCTGATAAATGTTTAACATATGTAAACCAACATACAACCTTTCCTTAACCAGGCAACATTTACAACCGTATTTCAATCCATTTCCATTCATTTATCCAAATCCATTCTTTAACATGGTACATTATTTATCCAAGCAATTCAAATGAGACTACAACTCATATTATCAACATTTCAATCAGCAACATCATTCAGATGTACATAAGGTTTCGGGAATTTCACCCTGGACACTCCGGCTAACATAGTTATCAATAGAGTCCATTCCTTATCTCCACCCAAACAATGGAGTACATCTCCTATCTTCTGCCAAACACATATACATATTCAATCACATATTCAATGTTTATACCGAACCGTCATATTCAATGACATATTCCAATTGATTAGTTTCAATTTACCTAATCATCATGCAGTTTCTACAACAATCAAGACTATCCTCCACCGATAGCCCCAAAACAATTATTTCTAAACAGATGCTAAATTTACCAAACAGATAAATTATTACGTTTTCCACCGGTAAGTGATTTATCAATCCAACTACACCATTCAATCACAATTCCTTCCAATTTCAAGATTTTTAACCCAATTTCATATTTCCCCAATCTACCAAATTGATTATACAAATTAATTATTTAAATCCAATTAGGGTATTAATTCTCCTTTCTCAAATATTGCACCCAAGACCCAATTTCATCAATTATATGCACTTAACCCCTTTTTCAAGACCTCCCATACACAATGGAGCCCAAAAGTAGAAAACCCCTCTTTCAAACATTTTCAAATTCAAACCCTAACTTCCCAAAATTTCCAAATCCCACCATTTATACAAAATGACTAATGTCTATGCTAAAGCTCATAAAAATGAGTAGATTATCCCTACCTCAAATGAAGAAGTTCAAAGGAGAAGGAAGAGAAAACTCAAGATGCTCCAAACTCGAATTTCTTCGGATCAAAGTGAAGCACACGCGATACTCTACTTGCTTTCAAAGGGACTAAGGTAGAGAGCCCCAAGAACAAGATGTATTTGAAGAGAGAGAGAGAGACCCGGATTTAAGGTATGGAGAGAAATGGGGATGAAAAAGTGATGTTGAATCACGCTACTGCGAACTAATATATACAGGGCTCGCTCGAGCAAAGGAGTGGTCGCTCGAGCGACCAAACACAAAAGAACCTCACTCGAGCGCAAGAAGCCTCACTCGAGTGAAAAATGCAAAACTTCAAGTCTGCAACCCAGACGTACACTCGAGTGCAAGAGTGGTCGCTCGAGCGAAGGAAAAACAAAACACAAGGTCTTGCTCGAGCGCAAGAAAGCTTGCTCGAGCAAAGAATGCTCACCTTCAGGTCCAAAAGAGACGCAAACACACACTCAAGTGCAAGAAGCCTCGCTCGAGCGAAGAGACACACCACGCAGGGCTCGCTCGAGTGCAAGAAAGCTCGCTCGAGCGAAAGCTGCGTCTAAAGAAAAACCTGAGAACCCACAATCCTCGCTCGAGTGCAAGAACCTTCGCTTGAGCAAAGAAGCAAATGCCCAAGGCTCGCTCGAGCGCAAAAAGCCTCGCTCAAGCGAAGAAACCAAATCCTGGGCAGCAACCATTTGTTCAACTCACAACCAACATGTTCTAAACTTAACCAACACATTTCAAAACTTAAATGCAAAGATCCAAAGGATGGAAATGAGATACAGACAACAATATACAACCATAGAACTTGAGTCCAGAATACAGTAATCAACAAGGAAAGACCTGGATCGTTATAACCTCCCCCCCTTAAAGAATTTCGTCCCCGAAATTTTATACAAGTTTCAAAATCATGCTTATCTCAATTTTCAATATGATTACAATACATCACTTATCGACATGATCCACTACCGATCATTCTATCTCTTCTTGAGAGAACCACTTTACAAAATATAGCTCATTATGCATTATCAACATGCATTCTTTCAAAAATTCAACTAATCTCAACACATATGTCTTGTGCTTTTCAAAACATATTCAATGTTTACAACCAATTTATATTTTCAAAACTCAAATAACATATGCAATGTTCAAATTCAACTCGTGTTTCCGAAACATACTCAACATTCATAACACTTTCATAGTCTCAAAACATATACAATGCTTTACAACCCAAAACATATACAATGTTTTTATAGTTCATTAACAAAATGAAATTTTCCACATACACTCAAATATCTACATATAGGTCCGAATATTTCTCTCGGACCTCCAACTCACGTTCCCAAGTGGCTTCCTCCAATCCATGATGTTTCCACAATACTTTGACCAAGGGAATCGTCTTGCCTCGCAAGACTTGGTCCCGCCTATCTAAGACCCGCACCGGTCTCTCCTCATACGAGACGTCCTCATCTACCTCTAAGTCGGTCCAATCCAATACATGTGATGGATCCGGCTCGTACTTCCGAAGCATACTAACATGAAACACATCATGCACTCTGGACAGTTGCAGCGATAATGCTAAACGGTAGGCAACCTCCTCAATCCGCTCAAGGATCTCAAAATGGCCAATAAACCGAGAGGACAACTTCCCACTCTTCCCAAACCACATCAAACCCCGTCTAGGTGATATCTTCAGAAAGACGTGATCACCCACCTCAAATGCCAAAGGCCTCCTCCGGCGATCGGCATAATTCTTTTGGCGACTCTGGGCTGTAACCACTCTCTTACGGATAAGTTCAACTTTCTCGGTCGTTTCCCACACCAACTTTGGGCCCAACAAAGGTGCATCACCCACCTCGGCCCAACACACTGGAGACCTACACGGTCAGCCATACAAGGCCTTAAACGGTGCCATACCAATACTTGATTGAAAACTGTTATTGTGGGCAAACTCCACTAATGATAGGTGTCTCTCCCACGACCCCTTAAAGTCAAGGACACAACCCTGAAGCAAACTGTAGACCTGACTTTCTTCGCGCGCCCCCCTTTCGAAGAGGCACGAATTAGTCTTACTATAGTTCAGACTCCTGTCACGGTTCTAAATCTAATCTCACAAAGTTCAATGTGAGACTGATAAACACCAAAGAGTCCAATCCGAAAAATCGTTTTGGAAAATTGATTTTAGATCAAATAATGCCAAAACTAGACTACTTGCCAGATTACAGAGTCACCACCTAAATATTTTATTTTTGAAAAATTTAGGAAACCCTGACTCGTGCCAACGGCCACGTGTCCGCCATCACCAAAGTTGCCTCGGCTCGGGAACTTGGGTACGAGAGGGGAAGGTCCTGAAATGAGCACCCCTACTTGCCCGATCAAAGGATCGGCCTCTACTAAGCATAATATGTTGTTTTATAAACCTCATGTGTTCTTATCCGGATTACTAGCTAATTTTACTATGTGACGCACACAAGCAAGTATAGACCAAAATCGCAAGAATTGGAACAAAATCGACTCATGTTTGCTTTCGAAAATGGTTTGAAAGTGCCACTCGCAAGTGGGCTAAAGCACGGATTTGCCACCCTTGGGTGGGCTTAAAATATGATGATTTGCCACTTCGCAAAGTGGGCTTAAAACATTCATTCGTCGAATTGTCCCAATTCAAGCAACAAAACCTTCACCCACAGGCATTCATGCAGTTTAGCACTTAAGCAAATAGCATCATGGCAAGCATGCTATCATGGCAACACTCACACTCATGCAAGTATGTTAAAGCGTAACACTTGCAGTGTACTCCAAGCCAAAGCAAAAAAGCTAGTTAGAAACAATACATGATCCTAACTATACAAGATGCCTAAGGTAACACATGCAATAATGCAACTAAATAGGCTCGGCTATCTAAGATGGCACATGAATGCAACGATTTAATACATGTGTTCAAATAGGTGTTGAAATACGATACAGTTTGAATGATGCACCGAGCCCGGTGCATGCAAGACAAATGAATGATGCAAACATGCAATCATATGGTATGCTAATTGAAAACGACCCTAAACTAACCATCGAAAGCGGTTAAGTAAAAAAGAAAAAAAAGTGGGGTTGGAAGACATGCACACACTCACGCACGCTTATTACAACAATACACCCTCGCGAAGGAGGGTCCGAATAAATAAGCTAAGCTAATCTAAGCTAAGCTAAGCTAACTAATCTAATTAAACTAATTAGACTAATTTTTACAAATTGATCGAATAACTAGTAAACTACTTACTAATTATTACAACACAACATAAAGAAATAGCTGAGCTAAAGTTACTTAATTATTACATAGCCAATGCAAATTAACAAAGAAATTAACATATTAAACCATGCCTTCCGGTTTGCTCTTGCAAGGCTCTGTTTGCAGGGTTACTCCAAGAACTTTCTGCTATACCTTACCAATTCCATGCTAAGGAATGCACCAGTGGCCTGCCGGCCATGAGGACTTGCTGCCGGCTAAGAAGAGGCACCACCGGCCAATGATGAAGCACTGTCGGCCATTAATGTACCAGTGCTGGCCACTGGTGTGTTGGATCACCAAACTGCAACAGAGCACAAATAGAGGGAAAATGAGGGTTTTCCAAGGGTATGTTTGTATTGTGGCCCTCCTTATCATCTCAAAATATCAAAGGAGTGGCACTATTGTATCCAAAACCACCAATCAAGCATTTTCGATGCATGATGGCCAATGATCCAACTTGTACACATTCAATAAATGCACAAACACAAGACTCTAGACCACTACCTTATCATGGATGATCAAAGGCAATGGAGACAAAGGAGATTGGCACATTTCATCACTTTGAGTATGAAATAGACCAATCTACCTTGTGTTCAATATAACATCCGATTGAACACAATGCAATGCACACATAACATGCTTATCTTGGTCATGTTTTACTTGGTTCATTTTATTTACTCATTTTAGCATTACCAAGCCATTCTTTAGCCGGTTAAGTCCAAGTGATTGTCCTCCAATGAGAGAGAGGGTTAACCAAAGGATGGTTTAAGACATGAGAGAGATCATGCTTTTGACTAGTAGAAACCCTCAAAAGAGAGTTAAAGCCATTGAGCACAAGCTCTATCTCATGCTTAAACACAACCTAAGGTTAACCAACCCTCAAAACAAATAGAAAAATGAAGAAATGAGGGAGGTTGCAGACTTTTTTAGTGCTAAAATGGCATGGCAAATAATGCTAAAACATGAAAGCAACACATGCACAACATGTTCCAAAGCTAAAAGCATAAAACTAATGAAGAGAATTACACTAGAGGCATGCAATATCAAACTCAAATGATTAAACCAGCTCAAAACAAAGCTTAAACATGCCAAAACAGTGGCCAAAATATGCTGAGATGGAAGCTTAAATGGCAAGAAAAACATACTCACATGTTTTCTCATAAGCAAGATACAAAGCACAACTCTCAAAAGCAATGAAAGAGTGAAATACATGCGCACATGACAGAGGTTATGGTGCTGAAATTACATGCAAGATGGGACTATAACATGCAAATAACTCAAACACTTCATGCTCAAGGCCTCAAAGCAATGAACTAGTGAAGACCGTTACACTATAGCCATGCAAACCAAGCCCTGAAGGACTTAAACAACCCAAAAAAGATTTAATGCATGTCAAAATAGTGGCTAAAATGTGTTGGATTCAAGCTAACACAAGCTAGAATAATAGGCTAACTCATTAGGCATGCTAGACTAGTAAGCATAATTGCACTACAAGTGCAAAAAACAAGCAACAAGTGCTCCAACCAACCAAAAATAGAGCTAAAGCAGGTAAAAAAAAGTAACAAAAACATGTTGAGATTAAGTCATAAGATGCTAGAAAAACATACTCACATGTTAGGCTATTTACACATAGAAACAAAACACAAGGAGGGGAGGCCAACCCCTCCTATTTTGGACCTCAAAACATGGTTTTTGTCACTGAAAAACCTATGAGTTTCAGTGGTTAAAAGGCTAAAAGAGTTGGTTTGAAAGGTGATGAAAGATGGCACAAAAAGCTTCACAAGCTAAAGACCAAAAGGGAGGGGAGGGGGAGACAACCCCCTAACTCACAAAGGCTCAAACCACCACTTTTAGGACTGAAAAATAGAAATTTTTACATGCCAAAACCAGCCTTGAAATGGTGGAAAAAGATGGCAAAGCAACTATGAAAAATAAGCTTAAAGGGAGAGAGTTATACCTCTTGAAGCACAACACAATTTTAGGCAACAAGACCAAGCAAAATCACCTTCAAGAGCTCCAAGGACATTCCAAGAGAGCTTCAAGTAACCTCAGCCCAAAGATGAACCACTCTTGTTAAGGGTTGATAGGTTAAAGATTGAGGTATGCAAGTTTCTAAGCACAAAAGCTTTTAGAGAGAAAGAAATCTAGAGACAGGATTATAGAGAGAGAGAGGCTCCCAAACTTCTTCCTAAATTGTTTTAACCCTTTAAGACATAGAGAAGGCTCTCTATATCTAGAAGAATGAGGCTCCAGGTCGAAAATATCCCAAAAGAGACAGCTGGAACAGCTAGAACAAAAATATCTGCAAAAAAACTATCTTTTTGCATCAATGGCCGGCACTTCTTCATTGATGGCCGGCACATCATCCATGGCCGGAAAGGATCACTCTTGGACGGCAGGGGACCGTCATAGGCCATTCATGGCCGACACGTGGCCAGAAAATCCCATTCATTGTCAGAAACTTCCACCTCTAGTTGGCCAAAAAAATCTGCTCTTTGGGCCCAACTTCAAATGGGAATATCTCCTTCATCTGGACTCCTTTTCAGGTCATTCTTGAGCCTAAATTGAATCCATGGAAGTCTTCTTTCCAATGGTGGCAGCCTCACATTAAAATTTGAAGTGTGGAAAAAGTTATGCCTCTTTTAGTAAAGACTGCTTAGTTTTGATCCTACCCGGATTCGTGCCAAACTTCTCCTCAACTAATTTTCTTCTCTTCTCTCCCATCTTCTTCAACTCCAAACCCCTAAATAAGGTATTTTGAAAGATTTTTCAAAGAGTTCACCTCTCTTTCATTCATTTCCACTTTGTTCTTGCTCCGTTTATCGAAAAGCGCAACATTTAACAAAATGCGAGCCTCGGAATATCGTAGAATCATTTGTCAAAAATATTTTGAAAGAGAGGGTTTTAAGGTCTCAAAATCATTTTAGTCAAAAGGCTTTGGTCGAAAAAGGGGTGTGAAGTTGGGATTTGAAGCCCCTCTTGCCGAAGAAATCGAATCTTTACACTGCACATCTTCATCACCAAGTAAACAATCAGTAGCGCCCAAGTCGTAAGGGCGTTCAAAAATGGGATGTCTACACATATCCTTAAGGATCTGAATGGTGCGCTCGGACTGCCCGTCAGTCTGAGGATGGTATGCCGTGCTAAAAGTCAATCTAGTACCCAAGGTACTCTGCAAACTCTGCTATAACCTAGCAGTAAAGCGCGGATCTCTATCTGAGACAATCGACACTAGGACCCTGTGCAACCTCACTGTGTCCTGAATATACAAGTCGGAAAAATGATCTACCGAATCTCTCACGCACATAGGAATAAAGTGCGCCGACTTAGTCAACCGGTCAACTACCACCCAAATGGCATCGCTATCCCGTTGCGTCCTCGGAAGACCCATGACAAAATCCATCGTGACGTGCTCCCATTTCCACTCGACTATAGGCAAGGGTTGCAACAAACCCGCTAGCCTCTGATGCTCGGCCTTCACTTGCTGACAAGTAAGGCATTTTGCATTTTGACACAAACACCGCCACATCTTTCTTCATACCCCTCCACCAAAACTGGCGACTCAATCATGATACATCTTCGTGCCTCCCGGATGCACCGCAAGGCGTGAATGGTGAAACTCTTGGAGTACTTCCTCTTGGCAAGACTCCGGTACAAACAAGCGGTCTCGGTACCTCACACTCAGGTCAGGATACACAGTCAAACCCTTCTCTACCCTCCCACTAGAGATCTTCTCCCGGAGGGATTCTATCTCAAAGTCACCCCTCTGTGCCTCTAACACTTGATTCACAAGTGTAGGTTGTGCAACTACAAAAAATAAGGCCGCAGACTCAACAGACTCACCCAGAAGCAAGTCGAACTCACCAAGAGCACCCAACATCTCCCATTTCCTGATAGCAATACAAGTTACATCACTAATGGATTTCTTACTTAGGGCATCAACCACAATATTGGCCTTTCCCGGATGATAATGCAACTCGACGTCATAATTTTCTATGAACTCCATCCACCTCCTCTGCCTCAAGTTCAAGTCCCTTTGTGTAAACAGATACTTCAGACTCTTATGATCCGAGAACACCTCGAATCTCTCACCATATAGATAGTGCCTTTAGATCTTCAAGGAAAATATTACAGTTGCTAACTCTAGGTCATGAGTAGGATAATTCCTCTCGTGTGTTTTCAACTGACGTGAGCCATAAGCTATTACTTTCCTCTCTTGCATCAATACACAACCCAAACCCTCTCTTGAGGCATCACAAAACACTGCATAACCCAAACCTCTCTCTAGAATAATCAAGACTGGAGCAGTGGTAAGTCTAACTTTAAGCTCTTGGAACGACTTCTCACAAACCTCACTCCACACAAACTTGACCCCTTTTCGCATCAATCTAGTCAAAGGAAAAGCTAGCCTGGAGAAATCCTTTACAAACCGATGGTAATACCCGACCAACTCCAGAAAGCTACGGATCTCAAAGACACTCTTAGGTTGTGCCCAATCTTGCACTGCCTCTATCTTAGATGAATCAACGGTCACCCCTTCCCTGGATACCACATGGCCTAAGAACTTAACCTCTCTTAGCCAGAACTCACACTTCCCAAACTTAGCATACAGCTTATGGGCTCTAAGAAACTCAAGCACCACTCACAAGTGTTCATTGTGCTCCTCCTCAGAAGGTGAATAAATCAGAATGTCGTCCACAAAGACGACCATGAAGCGGTCTAAGAACTCTCGAAAAATTTGATTCATCAAGTCCATGAACACAGCCGGTGCATCGGTAAGCCCAAAAGGCATCACCAAAAACTCATAATGGCTATACCACGTACGGAATGCCGTCTTTGAGATATCCTCTTCCCTGACCCTCAACTGATGGTAACCCAATCTCAAGTCTATCTTAGAAAAACAACGGGATCCTTTCAATTGATCAAATAGATCGTCTATACGAGGCATAGGGAACTTATTCTTAACCGTAGCCCGGTTCAATTTTTGGTAATCAATGCAAAGTCTCAAAGCCCTATCTTTCTTCTTAGCAAAGAGGGTCGGTGCTCCCCAAGGTGAAATACTAGGGCAAATAAAACCCTTATCTAGCAACTCCTGGAGTTGAATCTTCAACTCACTTAACTCGGCTGGGGCAAAACGATACGGTGCCATGGAAATCGGTGCTGTACCAGGCACTAAGTCAATAGAGAACTCAATCTCTCGATAGGGTGGTAAACTAATAAGATCCTCGAAAAAGACGTCCGAGTACTCACAAACCACCCTTGGCAGCTCAGCCCAGGTCTCTTCACACTCACTACTCATAAAGCTAGCGAGAACATAACTAAGCTCACTCCGCCCTCGCGGATCATACACCGGTGGTAAAACTCTACCAACCCGATCCCCCAAGAAATGAAAGCAGTCACCGCTCAAGGTACATATAGTAACCCTCTGACGATAGCAATCTATAACAGCCCGGTATGACGATAACCAGTCCATACCCAAAATCACATCAAACCCAGACATATCCATTACTACAAAAGAAAATGGAAGCTGGCGATCGGCGACCTTTATATCACAGCCCCTACACTCCTGTTTCAAAATCAACTCACCCCCAATAGGTGATACTACACAAACAGGAGAAGCTAACTGTGCCAACTCCAATCCCAAAACAGATGCAAAAGCAGAAGATATAAAAGAATAGGATGCACCCGCATCAATCAACACATTAGCAACTGAGTTGCAAAACAAAAAAGGTACCTTTCACAACTGTAGACACCTCATTTTTTACCACCCTTAAGACTTGGGTGCTACTGATGGTTTACTTGGTGATGAAAGATGTGCAGGGCAAAGGTTTGATTTCTTCAACAAGAGGAGAGTCAAATCCTAACCTCACACCCCATTTTGGACCAAAGATATTTTGGATGGTTTTAGACCTTAAAACCCTCTCTTTCAAAATATTTTTGAAATAAAGTTCCTACGATGTTCCAAGGCTCGCATTTCGTTAAATGTTACGCTTTTCGGTAAATCAAGCGAGGACAAAGTAGAAATGAATGAAAGAGAGATGAAATCTTTGAAAAATATTTTAAAACATCTTATCTAGTGGTTTGAAGTTGAAGAAAAGAGGAGTGGAGGGGAAAAACCAAGTTAGGGAAGAAGATGGGCATGAACCATTAAGAAAGAGTCGGGTAACCCTCGCTAAATCGGGCCTATCCTTTTGTATATTTGGATTTAAGCTATGAGGCCACCACCGTTGGAAAGAAGACTTTTGGGGCTTCATTTTTCACTCAAGAATCTCCTAAAGACAAGTCCGGATGGGGGAGATATGATTGGTTGAAGTTGGGCATCATTCGGTTTGGACTGAAACTGAGCAGTCTTCACTAAAAGAGACATAACTTTTTTCATAGTTGTAATTTTGATGCAAAGCTGCCATCATTGGAAATCTTACTTCCGAGGCTTCAATTTGGACACAATAATGACATGAAAAGGAGTTCATATGAAGGAGTTATGCCCATTTGAAGTTGGACTTGCAGAGCAGAAGTTGCAGTCGGCCACAAATGTGCACAGTCGGCCATAAAAGTGGCCGATCGGCCATCACAAGTAGCAGGTCGGCACCAAAGATGGCTAGCTGGCCAAGAGTGACACAAATTCAAATTTTTCGAAGATCTTTTCCCTCCATCTATTTCCAGCAAGCTCTAGCTGTCCCAATTCAAATATTTTCGACCAAAGCTCTTACTTTTGCTATATATGAAGCCAAATATCTCATATTCAAGGGGGAGAAAATTGAAGCAATTTTTGGAGCCTCTCTCTTTAAAAAGTCCTCTCTCTCTAGAAATTTCAGAGCTAAATCTCTGCCTCTTGTAGACGTCCCCGAACGTCCCAGGAGAGAATCCCGTTTTGTTCATTGGGCTCACTACAGCTCAGGACTCAATGTCACGGTCCTGTATCTAATCTCGCGGAGTGCAATGTGGGACTGATAAATCACCAAAGAGTCCAGATCCGACAAATCATTTTGAAAAACTGATTTTTTAGAAAGAAGTGCCAAACATGGACTGCTTTGCTAGATACAGAGTCGCCACCTAAATATTTTATTTTGGGGGAATTTAGGAAACCCTGACTCGTTGCCTAAGGCCACGTGTCCGTCATCACCAAAGTTGCCTCGGCTCAGGAACTTGGGTACGATTGGGGAAGGTCACTTCGTGAGCACCCCCACTCGCCCGATCAAAGATCGGCCTCTACTAACCATGATATCGAGTTTTGAAAATAATATGAGCTCTTATTCCGGTTATTAGCCTAGAATTACTATGTGATGCGCACAGCATACAAGTATAAACTAGATTGCCTAAGTTGGAACAAAACATCGCATATCCGTTTGTTTTGAAAATGGATTGAAGTTTGCTACTCGCAAGTAGGCTAAAACACGGGTTTCGACGAACCATTCCAATTCAAGCAACCCAACCTTCACCCACAGGCATTTTAGGCAGTTTATCACATAAGCACAAGCCTCATGGTAAGCATGCTATCATGGCAGTCACTCACGCGCATGCAAGGATGCTAAAGCATAAATACTTGCCGAGTACTCCGAGCCAAAGAAAGAAGCTAATTAGAAAACATGCATGAATCCTAACTATGCTAAGATGCCTAATGCAACACATACAAGAATGCAACTAAGATAGGCTCGGCTATTCTAAGATGGCATATGAAGATGTACAGGTAACATGTATTAAACTTGAAATTGAAATACGAGTGCAGTTAGCATGATGCGCCGAGCCTAGTGCATACAATACGAAATGAATGAATGCAAACATGGAACATATAGATGCTAATTGAAACATGCCCTAAAACTAACCATCAAAGCAGATAAATAAAAGGGAGAAAGACGTGGGGTTGGAAGACATACATCACACGCCACACACTTATTACAACATTGCCCTCCTCGGAGGGTCCGAATAAATAATACACAACCGACATGAATAACGAACTACACTAATTATTACACGACATTTAACTAATTAACAAACTAGCTAAGTAAGCATGTAAACTAAATGAATGTGATGCCTCGGCTCTGTTTTGGATGACCATGGATGCATGCATGCTCAGTCGCCTCGTCGGGAAATCCATCGCGATGCTTCATCCGCCCTTGTGTGCAATTTTATTTCAGAAACTTACACGAAGCTCGAAGAGGCTGAAACTCCACTCTGGGAAGTTGTGGGAGGCGTTGCCGACCAAGCCAATGGCATGGAGACCACCTGCCAACCACCCCTTTGTGATGAATGACCAAAAGGGTGGTCGGCCTGCCAGAAAACCTGGTCGCACTTTCTGCCCTGGATTCTGGTTTTCTGCAACAAAGCAATAGGGAAGCATGTGCAAGGTATTTTCAAATAAATGTGTGCTCACCACTCTCCCCCGTCATAGCATAGGCTCTAGGGAGTGTAAACCCCTCGATCTCGCGACACCAATCACGCATCTCGATGCATGATAGCCGAGGGTTCGGCTTGGAATGACTTAATGTGATATGAATGCACAAATAAACATCTTAAAGCCAACAACTCTATCATGGATAGTCAAGAGTATCGGTGAAGGGAATCGAGATACTGTTTCATCAACTTGGAGTATGAAATGCTCCTCGTTTCCCGTGTTTGGGCTAACTCTTTCCCAACATGATGAAATAAAAATGGCACGCACAATGCAACTTCTAGCATGCAATCCTAATGTATAGATTATGCAATCCTAATGTAATGCAACTAAATGATACAAAGATGGCAAGAATGACATGCAGCATGCAAATGGCATACACAATGCTAATGAACTACACATGACATACTCAAATGCACATGGACTAAACAATGGCATACACAATGCACATGTGAAGATTAACAAACACAATGAATGAACAAGGCATGCTACATGCAATGATCAACTCATGCGACAACATGGACTATGTGGTATACACGATGCAAGATGGACTTAAACCAAAGTGAATGGGCCTCGGCCACACCCAAATCAGTTGGCCAAACATGATGGAATTAGGCAACAAAACACATGCAAATATGTACCAATGCAAGGGGCCGATCCTAAGGCATCAAATGCCACTCTACCAAAGCATGGAAAGGGATTAAATATAGCATACAATCATACATTTTCCGGCTCTGAAATGATATGCAAGATGGTCCCGAATCATGCAAATATGTCACACAATGCATGCTAGATGGCCTGAATACCGAAACTAGTGAAGTGCGTTACACTAGAGGTATACAAAGCAATGCACAAATGGAAAAACCAGCCCCAAATAGACCCGAGGCAGGTCCAAGACAGTGGGAAAATGGCCTAAGATGATGGCTCAAAATGCATAGAAATGAAGCTCATGGTAAGGCTAAAAAATAAGGCATACAAGCACAACTCTCAAACATATTGAAGGAGTGATGAACATGAGAATATGGAAACCTTATATGCTCTAAAATATCATGCTTGATGATGCAAAAACATGTCAAGGGTCCAAACAACGCATGCTAGTGGACCCGATATGCAAAGCTAGCGAACTTAAATTGAACTATGGCCATATACAACAATGCATGCACGACCTAAAACACTTCAAACAGAGCTCCGGCAGTCCAAAATATGAATAAAATTAGTTTGGATCATGGCCAAAATATGCTAGGAAAGAGGGCCAAAACATCATGCAATACATGCTAGTGAACCATGATTTACACTACAACCATATGAAGCACATGAGAGGCCACCAAACCAGTCAAAAATAGAATCATGGCATGTCAAATGAAGCCCAAAAACCCATTGAAACTTGACCAATGCATGCAAGGATGACATGCCCCTTTGATAGGCTATAAAGAGGGTTATTCTACACATGCAAGATGGACACCCAAAATGGAAAAACCAGCTCAGGACAGAGATTATGCAGGCCCCAAAACTCACTGAAAAGGGCCTGAAATGAGGCTAGGAAGCATGCAAGTATAGGCTCCTTTGTTAGGCCTAATATGCTAGTAAACAAGACAAGGGGTGAGAGGGTCACCCCTCTCTGATTTTGGTGCTCAAAATAGCATAATAACCACTGAAAATCCGCTAGATTTCAGTGGTCAAAAGGGCCAACAAAACTTAACACAAAGGCCCTAATGCATGGCTCAAAACAAAGGGAAATGAAGCATACAAGGGGGTAGATGACCCCTAACAGAAAAATGGTATTAATAAACCATGTTAAGGACCTCAAAATAAAACTTTTTCCAGTTTATGAAAAAGCCCAAAAATGCTTTCAAATAGAGCTAAGATATGAAACAAAACAATGATAAAAAGAGGGAAATAGAGTGTTACCCTTGTAGCCAAAGAGACCAGTAACTTCTGGACCAAAATAGCACACCTTCAACCTCTGAAAACCAGCTCCAAGGTGCTTAGGTTGATAATGGAGGTGTTAGGCTAAGAGGTACTGGTGTAAAGGGGCCAAGAAACTCACTCTTTTTAAGCCTAAAATGAGAGACAAAGAGAGATATATGGTGTATGCCCAAGACTAATTTCTCAACCTTTGCTAATGAGGAAGAGGGTTTCTCTTATAGGGGAACAAAGGTCCAAGCTTCTTCAAGAAGCTTGTGGAAAGGTCCAAGCTTCTTGAGGAAGCTATAGCAAAAAGGGTCAAGCTTCTTGAGGAAGCTAGAGCCAAAAGGTCAAGCTTCTTCAAGAAGCTAAAAAAAGTCAAGCTTCTCTTAGAAGCTTAGAGCAAAGGGCCAAGCTTCTTTAAGAAGCCAAAACAAGGTTGCCAATCCTCCATATGTATGGAGGATACAGTCTGTGCCCTCCAGCTAGCACAGCTGGCACACACTCACAGAGACAGATAAGGGGGAAGCTGGCCGACCAGTTCAAGTGGTCGGCCGACCACTTGCCCTAGTCGGCCGACCAGGTCAAAAGGTTCAAGCCAGTGAACGGTGGTCGGCAACCCTAATTGGTGGTCTCCCAGCTGAAAGCAAGCTAGTAGTGTGGTGGGAGACCAGCAATTGTCGCCTAAAAGTGAGGGAGACCAGTCACCTGTCAAGGAAAATCGGCCGACCGGGGAAAAGTGGTCTCCACAGAGAAAAGGTGGTCTCCCACCCTAGTACCACCTTCCAAACAATGAAAATAGGGTCCATGCCAAAAATGAACCAAGACGGATGCAAAACGAAGGTTCGGGGGCCAAAACGCGCGGCTGGAGGCCCCGAAAACTGACTGTTAAGCATCGAAAGTGGTGTGCGACCACGAAGGTGGCCTCCCGGGCCACAGTGTCCCTTTAGAGAGAGAAAACAAGGTGTGTGTCAAAAATCGGAGCAAATGGAGAAAGTTAAGTGGCCTCGAACTGAGGCGCACGGCCGACGGCTCCGAAAATCGAAAACTGGTCTCCAAACGGGAACAGTGGTCTACGACCACGAAAAGTAGCCTACAGCCACTAAGAGATGGTCTACGAGACCTCTCCTTCCCTTTGAGAAGAGAAAATAGAACCTGGTTCGCAAACCGAGACAAAGCACAAAAGAGTCCCGAAGTTCGGAGGCAAGGCTCTCAGCCGAGACTCTGTAACCTCAGAACGAGCACAACATGCGCAATCACCGAGCGCTTAATCGATGACGTCTGAGTCTTAAGGAGGTCAAAAATAGGGTGTCTACAGTTGCCCCTCTTTGACAGAACTCGGAAGTCATAAGTGACGGGAGTGAATGTCAAAGCTCAAAGATGACCCATTTTTGACAAGGCCGAAGACTTAGACAGACAGGTGACATAAACAAGAGATGGGCCTGCAGGCGTGCCCCAAGCTGGGGCAAAATGCAAACGACATGCATAAAGCCGAACATAACTCATGATCATGCAAAGCAACAAACTGTAACGAAGCAGATATTCACAATAAATGCAACAGTTTTAAGTAAGAATGCAAAGCAAAACTACATTTCATGCAGTAAGGATGTAAGAGAATTACAATTCTCGCTACGTCTCACACGGAAAAGATACAATACCTGCCTGGTTCGTCTGGTCGTACCAGCTTCAAATGAACCGTACATACAATATCGTGCCTGCAAAAAAGAGAAACTTAACAGGCACAACATAGTTAGCAACATGTGTTCAACGCTATATCGAATGCAAACAAACATGGTTCCGATGTTGAAGTGCATCACAATGCAAGAAGAAACGTGCGCAACAACGCAAATTAAGCATGGAGGATGCAACAATGCTAATGAAACGTGCATAACAATGCAAGTGACGTGTATAACAATGCAGGATAAGTGCGACTTTAAAAGCATATTTGAAACAAAACATCGAGCAAAGAAATGTAAGCCTCGACGAGGGCAACTCAAACGCGACCTTCGGTTTACCACTCGAAGGGGTCACAACGTACTCAAAAAGGATACACCTTGCTTTTGACGAGCAACAACGAGCCGCGCATCGAAGATTGGATTTGAAGTTCTCGCGGAGGGATTTCGCACCGAAAAGTGCACTTTCCTTATACTTTCTCGAGAGCCGGGGACTCCAATCACCACCAAAATTTGCAGGGAGTTCAGAGAGACATTGGAGATCACCTAGGAAGGATGGCCGACCACCCTAAAGTGCCACCGACCAGGGCTTGTTCAAGGGGTGGTCGGCCTACCACAAAATCTGGTCGGTCGACAACTTTGTCAAAATGGGGGCAGTTTTGTCCTTTTGCACTCGGATCTTTAAATACACTTGGCCAAAACACTTTTGCTCACAACCTCAGGTCTGAAATTAGTCCCTCTTGCTTCCTAGACCATTTTCTCTCTCAAATCTATGCTCTATACGCGTTTTCCAATGCCCCACGCAAAGTTGTTTCACGAAATCTTTCAATTTTCTTCACTTTGGACCGATTAAAATTTGATTTCAGAGCTTCTTTATCCACTTTCACCACTTGAGGTAAGTTCGTCTCGATATTTGGAACATTTTCTCGGGAATTGACTTTTGTTGACTTTTTCATTTCTCGAGAGTTGACTTTTGTTGACTTTTTCCAATTTTGGCTAATTTTGCTCATTTTTGCTTCTTTTTGCAGATTTCTTGAAATGGCGGGTCATTTTCCTCATGGTGGAGGTCCTCCAGGTGCCGAGGGTGAGCCGAACATCATGTCATTGCCCCCGAGAGTTCGACCATTTGACCCCGAGAGGTACGACCCTCAGGAGCATATCCTTCCCCCGAGTGTTTTCTATCATTTTACCGATTTTGATCGACGAGCACCTATAGATCTCCTGCTACGGGAGCCGGAGTCTCACCTCTCTCACCAGGCGCGAGAGGTACGTACTTCATTTTTACATTCTCTGCAATGTATTCTGCATTTCTTGCGCATTTCCTGTTTTCGCTATATATGTTCATCTGCTTATTTTGAACACGTTCACACACCATCCGGTCCACTTGGCACACAACTTATGTATCACTAGACTTTGCTCGTTTTAGCACACAGCTCACAACACAAAATTCTGTCGAGTTGGCACACAGCTTGTTCTTGGACACTCAGTCTGTAGCACAGCATTCTGTTTGCATTTTGAACACACAGCTCAAGCACTTGGATTTCTGAGCTTGCAGCTCAAACTTTAATTGTGAACACGCAGCCCACATTTTTGAAATCTAAACACACAGTTCAAACTTTTCGTCGTGAACACGCAGCCCAAACTCTTGATGATGAATACACAGCCCACAGTTTTTGAAAGTTGAACACACAGCCCAAACTCTTGATGATGAACACACAGCCCACAGTTTTTGAAAGTTGAACACAGAGCCCAAACTTTTGATAATGAACACACAGCCCACAGTTTTTGAAAGTTGAACACACAGCCCAAACTCTTCCCGCGGAGGCATTTCGCGCCGGAAAGTGCACTTTCCTTATACTTTCTCGAGAGCCGGGGACTCCAATCACCACCAAAATTTGCAGGGAGTTCAGAGAGACATTGGAGATCACCTAGGAAGGATGGCCGACCACCCTAAAGTGCCACCGACCAGGGCTTGTTCAAGGGGTGGTCGGCCTACCACAAAATCTGGTCGGCCGACAACTTTGTCAAAATGGGGGCAGTTTTGTCCTTTTGCACTCGGATCTTTAAATACACTTGGCCAAAACACTTTTGCTCACAACCTCAGGTCTGAAATTAGTCCCTCTTGCTTCCTAGACCATTTTCTCTCTCAAATCTATGCTCTATACGCGTTTTCCAATGCCCCACGCAAAGTTGTTTCACGAAATCTTTCAATTTTCTTCACTTTGGACCGATTAAAATTTGATTTCAGAGCTTCTTTATCCACTTTCACCACTTGAGGTAAGTTCGTCTCGATATTTGGAACATTTTCTCGGGAATTGACTTTTGTTGACTTTTTCATTTCTCGAGAGTTGACTTTTGTTGACTTTTTCCAATTTTGGCTAATTTTGCTCATTTTTGCTTCTTTTTGCAGATTTCTTGAAATGGCGGGTCATTTTCCTCATGGTGGAGGTCCTCCAGGTGCCGAGGGTGAGCCGGACATCATGTCATTGCCCCCGAGAGTTTGACCATTTGACCCCGAGAGGTACGACCCTCAAGAGCATATCCTTCCCCCGAGTGTTTTCTATCATTTTACCGATTTTGATCGACGAGCACCTATAGATCTCCTACTACGGGAGCCGGAGTCTCACCTCTCTCACCAGGTGCGAGAGGTACGTACTTCATTTTTACATTCTCTGCAATGTATTCTGCATTTCTTGCGCATTTCCTGTTTTCGCTATATATGTTCATCTGCTTATTTTGAACACGTTCACACACCATCCGGTCCACTTGGCACACAACTTATGTATCACTAGACTTTGCTCGTTTTAGCACACAGCTCACAACACAGAATTCTGTCGAGTTGGCACACAGCTTGTTCTTGGACACTCAGTCTGTAGCACAGCATTCTGTTTGCATTTTGAACACACAGCTCAAGCACTTGGATTTCTGAGCTCGCAGCTCAAACTTTAATTGTGAACACGCAGCCCACATTTTTGAAATCTAAACACACAGTTCAAACTTTTCGTCGTTAACACGCAGCCCATATTTTGGAAGTTGGACACACAGCCCAAACTCTTGATGATGAATACACAGCCCACAGTTTTTGAAAGTTGAACACACAGCCCAAACTCTTGATGATGAACACACAGCCCACAGTTTTTGAAAGTTGAACACACAGCCCAAACTTTTGATAATGAACACACAGCCCACAGTTTTTGAAAGTTGAACACACAGCCCAAACTTTTGATGATAAACACACAGCTCACAGTTTTTGAAAGTTGAACACACTACCCAAACTCTTGATGATGAACACACAGCCCAAACTTTTGATGACGAACACACAGCCCACAGTTTTTGAAAGTTGAACACACAGCCCAAACTTTTGATAATAAACACACAGCCCACAGTTTTTGAAAGTTGAATACACAGCCCAAACTCTTGATG
This sequence comes from Camellia sinensis, assembly GCF_004153795.1. Taxonomy (NCBI): domain Eukaryota; kingdom Viridiplantae; phylum Streptophyta; class Magnoliopsida; order Ericales; family Theaceae; genus Camellia; species Camellia sinensis. The sequence goes on along the minus strand of NW_021024683.1, from coordinate 3,847,590 downwards.
ATGAACACACAGCCCACAGTTTTTGAAAGTTGAACACACAGCCCAAACTTTGAAAGTTGAACACACAGCCCACAGTTTTTGAAAGTTGAACACACAACCCACATTTTTTTGAAAGTTGAACACACAGCCCAAACTTTTGATGATGAACACACAGCCCACCGTTTTTGAAAGTTGAACACACAGCCCAGCCCAAACTTTTGATGATGAACACACAGCCCACATTTTTTGAAAGTTGAACACACAGCCCGCAGTTTTTGAAAGTTGAACACACAGCCCAAACTCTTGATGATGAACACACAGCCCACATTCTTTGTAATCTGAACGCACAGCTCATAGATTTTCACTGGTGAACACATAGCTCACTCATTGCATTTGCACATAGCTCATACTGAACACGCAGTCCACAACATTGTCTCTGATTTGATTTGCACACAGCTCGTACTTTCATTTTGAAACTGAATACATCTATTCATTCTGAATGCAGGTATCTTCTCGTGTTACATAGGGCTATGACTCGATCATCCCTAGGGAGTGGTACGCAGAGCTCCCATAGAGCGTTCGTGATCTGGTTGATGAGGCAGGGTTCAGACCCTTCTGCGCGGGGATATCTCGCTACCCTGCGAGCAGGATGCTGATGGGGGCACTCGTGAACAGATGGTGGGACACCACTAACTCTTTCCACTTCTTAGCTACCGGGGATATGATGATGACCCCGTTCGACTTTGCTATGCTAGCTAGCCTTGATGTGGCCGGCCGACCGGTTCTCTACGATGCAGACATGGGCGAGTGGGAGGCGGCTTGGATTTATCTGTTAGGAGCCCGTCCGCCGATTGACAGATCATCGGGCAAAGTCAGGTACACTTGGTTTTCCACACATTTCAGAGAGACTGTGCCCGAGACTCTCGAGGAGATAGAGCAGTACGCTCGAGGGTTTTTGATGTTCCTCCTCGGGACCACTTTGTTCTCTGACAGGGGGAACATGGCTGGCCTGTATCTGCTGAGTGCTCTGGTAGACCTATCACAAGTCAGCCAGTATGATTGGGGTGGCACCGGTCTTGCTACACTTTACTGTTATATGAGCGCGACCTCCCGCGGGCGGGGGAACATAGTTGGCGGTTACTGGAGAGCCTGGGAGGTACTTTTTGCCCTCTTGATTTACACTTCTACTTTTCATTACCTGTACACTGCACACGGCACACTTTACATTCTGTATTCTACATTATGCACTCAGCATTCTGTATTTCTGTATATTCTGCATTCTGATGGCTATTGCCCTATTTTCCACAGCTATGGGTTTTCGCATACTTTTCGATGCTAGCCCCAGAGCTCGAGGTGGAGGTGCCTCTTGTGATTTCTTACTCGCTAGTATTTAAGGTCCAGTACCAGCCGAAGGCTCGGGAGTCCCTGCCCTACCTGCAGTAGTTTTTTGATACAGTGCGGACGACCGAGGTAATTCAGAACTCTCAATTATCCATGTTTTCATCTTTGATTCATCTTGCACATTTGCGATTTCTAATCGGCTCATGCACTTGATTATCCGCAGATCACCTAGCAGCCCTGGGCGCCCTTGGGTGGAGATACCCGATTTTAGTTTCCTGGGGGATGGGCCACTTCTCGGTACAAGATCCTATTTGAGGGGGCCAATTGGTAAGGCCTGGTTTCTGGGGAACCATTTTCTGCGTCAGAGAATGGGCTACCCCAAGCAGAGTATCCCTGTAGCACCTCCGGACGATATGCGATCCACTGAGGGACTCACTCCCCAGGAGGTTGATTTGGCTATGCTGGGCACCGATGCAGCTCTACATTTGGAGGAGGGGGAGTACGCGACCTACTATCATACATACTTGACGCCCCCATTGACAGGTGTCCGCACTCCCACGAGGAGGTCTGCTGGCATGCCATCATCGAGTCGAGTCCGGGATGCAGATATCCCTTTGACTAGCAGGGCTGGCACATCGAGAGGTAGGGCTGGACTGGTTCCCCCGATTCCCCCGACCTACCAGCACGCCAGGTGGCCAGGTCTTCCGACCGAGTTGACTGGATAGCGATACGGGTCATCTTACCCGATTCCGATAGAGCCTCCTATACCCGATCACCAATATGTCAGTTATCCTGACTCACCACCGGTATGTTCTACTGCTTTTTATTTACCACTCAGATACTTAGGCATTCATTTTTTCATTGATGACTTGAGCTTGTATCTGCAGCCACCCGGAGTATACTGAGGGGTTGCTCGGGTTAGTAGCCTCACTCAAGGGCATGGTCTTGCAGAGAGAGACGCAGCTATTCATCGCCGGTGTTTCGGTACTTTTCAATTTTTCTGCATTTATCATACTTTTGTTGACATGCTGAATTTAACCATTTCACTGCATTGGTTGACTGTATGTGCAGAGCAAATCTGACACACACCACATTCACATACTATATCTGCATGCACCCACTCCATGTAGCTTTCTTGTCTCTGTATCTGATATACATATTGGCTAATGTGTTCAAATTGCACTCTTCCTTTTCAGATGCCACCGCTACAGGCTGAGCCACAGGCCTGGCCATCTAGGCCTTCTCGGGGAGCTAGGAGAGGGGGTTCGACCTACAGCCGAGGCGGACGCAGAGCGCCTGTCATAGAGGAGGAGTCCAGCGAGGAGGAGGAGTCTGCACATCCCCAGTCAGAGACATCCGCTAACAGAGAGGGTGACTCTGGTTCCGATTTCGATAGTGGAGATGATGCCGAGGAGGATTCAGAGGGCGGCGACTCCGATTCAGATGATGATGATGGTGCAGAGGTTATTCCGCAGAAGAGGACGAAGAGGGCCTCTTATTCCTGCGCTTGATAGCACTAATGCAGCTGTTCTTGCTTTATTTGCCTTTTTTACTAGTAGTTGTAGCACATTGTACATTATTAGGTAGTTTTATTTTCTGTAAAACTTGTACCCTTGTTGTAAAATGTTGTAACAAAGGAAGCATGATGGAACGAAATAGCTTTTTTTAAAAAAAGTCTTGTATTTTATGTTCTTAGCATCGCATCACATCATTTTGCACAAAAATGAGATTGAATGAAAATTGAGCAATGTGTATCACCAAGTCAGGTAGCGAACCGACGTAACAAACTAAGCAACTTAAATCGCTAAGAAACAACAATCACCTTAGCAAGTTTACAACCCGATAAGCAAATCCCGACGAATGTTGATAAACAAAGAGTAACAACTCGACGGACAAAACTCGACAACTCGATAAAACTTAACAACCTGATAAACAAAACAGCTCGATAAGCAAAACTACAACGCAATAAGCAAAACAACAACTCGATAAGCAAGACTTACCAATAACTTGATAAACAAATACAATTCGGACCAAACGGGCGATGGAATGCATCTGAAACAGAAGGAAACGCGGACCTTCAACACTCCCAACGCATGGGAAAGCTAGGATCTCTCTTTTAGAAGCTAGGAACAGACCAAAGACCAAGTTTTCTCCATGGCTGACCACCAGAAGGGGTTGGCCGACCAGCTTTCTGCCTTGGAGACCAAAGGGGTGGTCGGCCTACCAGAAAAAGTGGTCGGCTGACCACCTAGTTTGGCGACCACCAGATTCTTGACACGTGTCCCCAAACAGTGTCTTATCCTCTATAAAAACTCCAGCTTCGTGGTTCTTTTATTTCATCTCAGTTTTGCATCAAAATGGAGGCATTCCTCGTCGAAAATCTCGCAGCTTGGTGTAGACACCCCATTTTTGACCGTCCTCAAGACTTGGACTTCACCATTTGAACACTCGGTGATCATCCATGTTCGTGTTCGTCTTGAGTTCTCAGAGGTCTCGGCCATGCGCCTTGCCTCAAGACCTTTCAACTGGCCTGTTTTGTGTTTGGTTTTGCACCAAATACTTGTGTTTTGCTTTTGAGGAGCAGGGAATGGCTTGTTAGACATCCCCACATCTCACCGGCCATGGCTTGAGGCCACCGGCCATGGCCTGAGGCCACCGGCCATTGTTTTGTTGTCATCGGCCAAATGTTTGGTCGGTCGACACTCTGTTTGGTCAATCGGCCATTTATTTGGTCAATTTGGCATTTTTGGCTGGACGACCACTGTGCATCTGCTTTTGGCAGATATTTTGTGCCAGCTGTGCTAGCTGGCACCCACTTTGTACCCTATCCATACACGTGTATGGAGGGATTTCACACTTGCTTGGCTTGTTTTGTAAGCTTTGCAAGAGTGATCCCCTATAAATGGAGACCTTCTCCTCCCTCCTCAAGGGTTCCAGAAGTTCAAGAGAGAGCTCTAAGATTAGGGTTTGCATAGTGTATCTATCTATCTCTATATCTCTCTCCCCTTTTGCCTTTGTGTGTGTTTGTTCTTATTTTTGTGCACAAACTTGGTTACTGAGGAGCCAATAGGTTGGTCTTGAAGTTTTGGAGCTGGTTTGGACCTAAGGAAGCAGCTAGAGTGCTCTTCTTGAAGAAAGTCTTCAAGGGTAAGAACTTTGCCCCTTTATTTCCCATTTTTGCATAGTCTTTTAACCTACCTTGCATCTGTTTTCAGACTTTGTGTATAACTAATAAAAGTCTTGTTTTTGAGTGCTCTAAATAGTTGTTTCAGGTCACTTTGTTGTTTGGGGTTGTTTGGCCCCTCTTAGGCCTTGTTTGGTCCTCATTTTGTGCATTTTTGGTGAGCTCTGGGACCACCTTGTTTGGGCATCCTCACCACTGAAATCCAGAGGAATTTCAGTGGTGGGGATGGTGCTTTAAGGTCCTAAGAAGGAGAGGGCCATCCCCTCTCCTTGTTGCCTTCAATGTTGGCCATTTTAGCCTCATGTGTGAGCATCTTGTTTAAGTGCATGTTGGCCATGTCTTAAGTGTTATTTGTGCTTATTTTGCCATGATATAGCACTATTTTTAATTGGTTTAGACACACCATGCGTGCTTAGCATACTTGTCTTGTAATGCCATGAATTGCCTTAACATGTGCCTAGCATTTAGACCACCATGCTTACTTGTTTTGGCCTAACTTTGTGAAACTTTTATGCATTTTGTATTGTGCCCAAGGTCTGTTTTTGGTTGCTCGGGTCATCCATGCTTTGCTTTGTATAAATACCATGTAATCCCCCTTGTGAGCCTTGAGTGTTGACCCCTCTAGTATGCTTTACTTGCTTGTTTCAGTGGTTTGGCACCACTTATAGCATCATTTCAGTCCTTGTTGTATGCTTGTATGTTTGCATTTGATGCCCCTTTAATGCTTTAAAAGGCTTGTGTCTTATGCGCCATGTTTGGACCTTTATGTATGCTTCCATGTTTAGACCATTTAGATGCCATCTAGGCGCGTCTTTGGTCTTGTTTAGACCTGCATTGGACCTGTTTTAGGCCCTCCTGGCCCTTTGGGGCTTGCTTCATATAGCTTTGGTTTAAGCCCCCTTGAGTCTTGGACATTGTTGCATGCTTGGCTTGTCTTGTTTACTTGGTTTGCCACCTTTATAACATGAGTTTCAAAGCTTAGTATGCGTGCCATATGTCCATGTTTGTCCCTTTTGAGTGTGCTTAAAAGTTGCTCTTTGATGCTTAAGTTTTGAACCATGTGTGCATGCATGTTTGTGTGTATTTTGGCCTTCATTTCCTTAACATTCGGCCATTGTTTTGGGCTTATTTGAGAGCTGCCCAAACTAGTCTAAGACCCTCATTCGCGTGTTGTTGCATGCTAGCCCTACATGTTGTTACATACTTGGCCTATCGCATGTGTTGCATGTTTGAATCACATTGTATTTGGCATGCATTTCCTCTTGTTTTGATTGCTTAACATGTTATATGTCTTGCATGTTTGCATGTTCACATTGCATCTCAGCATGCTTGTTTGCATCCTCATGTTGCATGTTTAGCTTGCATGCCTAGGTTGCATTTCACTAAGCATGCATGCCTTGTATCTTGAATTGATTATGATAGAGGTTGGGCCTCCATTGTTTGTTTATATGCATTTCATTCTACACCAAAATGCACAACTTGGTTTCTTGGGCCATCACGCATTAAAATGCACAATTGGTGGTTCGAAAATCGAGTACCATACCCCTTTGAGTCATAAACATGATAAGGGGTGTGGTGGTACAAACATTGCTTTGAAATGCATTGCCATGCCTTGTTTTGCCCTCTGCTGCTGTCAAAACAGGTTCCTGCAGGAAGATATGGCTAGTCGGCCATCTCCAGTGCCAGCCGGCTATCCATTTCTGGCCGATGGCTTTATAGATGGTCGATGACCACTTACCTTTGGCCGGTGGCCATTCCTCATGGTCGGTGGCATTTACCAGTGTTCAGAGGGTGTACCTTGGGACTTGTGCAGTCTTCAGAGGAGTAAGACAGTGAAAACAGAGGCAACTTGTGCATGGCAGTGGGTTTCCGAGCGGAGCCGAGCATACGTGCATTGGGCCCTCTTCCCGAAGCGGTTTTATCACTTTATTAGCTTAGTTAATTTGCTTAACTAGTTAATTGGTCTATAATTAATTAATTAGCTTATAGATTAATTAATTTGTATTATTCTTTCGGACCCTCCGAGCGAGGGCAATTGTGTAATAAGCGTGCGTGAGTGTGTGTATGTCTTCTAACCCCACGTCTTTCTCCCTTTTATTTACTAGCTTTTGATGGTTAGTATTAGGGCATATTCAATTTAGCATACTATGCTATGCATGCGTGCATCATTCATCAGCATTGCATGCACCGAGCTCAGTGCTTCATGCTAACTGCATAGTATTTCAAATCTAACTTGAATATATGCTATCTGTCACATTTCACATGCCATCCATAGATTAGCCGAGCCTATTCTAGTGACATTTTGTATGTGATGCACTAGCCACTTTAACATAAACTAGGATCATGCATGATTACTAACTAGTTTCTTGGTTTGGCTTGGAGTACACTATGAGTGTTATTATGCTTTAGCATCTCGCATGAGTGTGAATGTTAAACATGACAGCATGCTTACCATGTGGCTATATGCTTATGTGATATAAACTGCCTGAATGCCTGTGAGTGAAGGTTGGATTGTTTGAGTTGGAACAACTCATTGAAATCCGTGTTTTAGCCTACTTGCGAGTAGCAAATTTCAAATTGTTTTTCAACCAAACGGATATGCAATGCTTTGTTCTAAATTAGGCAATCTAGTCTATACTTTTGTGTTATCCCCGCATCACATAGTAAGATTAGGCTAATAACCGGAATAAGAATACATAACGTTTTCAAAACTAGATATCATGGTTAGTAGAGGCCGATCTTCGGATCGGGCGAGTGGGGGTGCTCATAGTTGACCTTCCCCAATCGTACCCAAGTTCCCGAGCTGAGGCAACTTTGGTGATGACGGATACGTGACCTTAGGCAACGAGTCAGGGTTTCCTAAATTCCTCCAAAATAAAATATTTAAGTAGCGACTCTGTATCTGGCAAAGCAGTCCATGTTTGGCACTTCTTTTTAAAAAAATCTGTTTTCCAAAACGATTTGCCAGATTTAGATTCTTTGGTGATTTATCAATCTCACATTGTACATTGTGAGATCAGATTAAGAACCGACACACAAATCGAGTCCAAACTGTAGCATGGGGCCCAAAGGCGGGTCTACACTTGGATTGCTACTTTAGACGGCTCGAAAAAGTTAAACTTCCAGGGCTTCGGCTTGAATGCACTATTCACGTTGAGCCGCACTCTGCTGCATCTTCCCTTTCTCCATGCCGCGGCAAGGTTTTGGAATCCGGTAACACATGTCTTTAGCTTCAGCAGGCAAGAGATGTGTCCTACTTTCGAAGATTTTCAAGCTTTGATGGAGTCCGAGCGCAACGAGGAGATCTTGCCCCAACTCCGCTTCGGCCATGCTCAAGCCTTAGGACGAATGTGTGGGCTCACTATGCACGACACTCGGTCTCTAGACGCTCGGTCTCTGATCTACAACGAAGAATTGGACATCCTCAGTTTGATTCAACATTTTTCTGATCCCGATGACCGCGATGACCATCACTGGCAAGGCTTCCGGTGACATGCCCTTTGTTTGTGCATGCTATCTCATTTTTTGGTCGCCTCAGGCTCTAGAGGATCTAGTGTTCGTCTGATCGAAGTTGCTCAAGGCTTGAAAGATGGAAAGAGCTGCATTGCCATGTCATTGGCCGAGACATTGATGGGCTTGGATGCTTTTCATCGCCGAGAGACGACCAAGTTTGCGGGGAGTCCACTACTGCTGAAGGTAATGTTTCCCACCCTATCTCACATATATATTGCTCACATCACTCAGCCCTCAGGCTCGATTTTTCTCACAAAAACCTTTTCTCAACTTTTCTCTCAACGTATACCTCTCTATTCTTTAATCTCTCATTTTTCATCCCTCCCCAGGTATGGTTGATGGATAAGTTGCAGGTTGTGGACCCTTGCCTAGCATACTCAGCTCACGACTACTTCTTTTGACAACGTCTAGTCGATGCCCTTGATGAGGGATAGTGGTTTGACTGGATGTGCAATTTGTCCACAGACCGTATTGCTTGGCGTTGTCCTTGGCCCATTCTTCCGGCAATGAGCTACAGCATGTCTCGGCAAACTGGGATTCAGTTGATTGGTCTGACGCACTGCGTGTTTTACTTTCTTTTCTGGTTCCAGCGCCAGTTCAGCCATGATCAGACTTGCCCGCCAGAGGGGATAGAGTACCCTGCTGCATTCCCGGTCCGAGGCGCGCAGCTTGCCCGGTATACCACAGCATGGAGGACGAGAGAACTCCTGGCCCCCGCTCCCACTTTCAGTTGCACTTTGTCTGATGAGTGCATAGATTGGCTCAATGAAGAGGCACAGATTGGGTCCACTTTGGCGTCAAAAGCTTCGACCAGCTCTGGGAGGGGGCGCAGGAACACTTGACTTAGTTATGCCCCGGATTTATTGCTTTATTAGTACTTTCAAGTTTTCTTTATGAATGTAACCAGAAGCAATTTCAATTTGTATACAAGAGCAGGAGGACTCTTTATTGAAATCAATAAAATTGAAGGTTGTGGGAACTGAAAATTTTCCGCTTTGGTCCAAAAATGGTCTAAGTTGTAAAAAGATTAATTTGAGCAAAATCAACTTTTATTAAAACTTTTCAAAACCATTTTCGATATGGATCAGAACTGGACACGCCTAAGATCTGTCACTGAGATGCACAATCCCGGATTCCAGCAACTGGAAAGTTGCCCCTAGTCTGAGTAGCACTGCACCGGAGATCACAACCAAACTCTTGAATGCTGAATAGACATAGATGACAGAGATGATTAAATGGACAAAGTTGATCGGGGAAAAGTTTATGGCTGAACTTCAGGATGAAGTTGCCTACGTATCCCAAAGATGGGAATCAAGCCTTACGTAGTTCAAGCTCAGGTTCACTCGAGTATTTTCACTCTCCTTTTACGCTCTAACTTTTGCCAAGGCCGCCCTTTGCGGGTTTTCAACTTTGCAAGCTCAGTTTTTGTAATTTCAAATTTTTCATGCTCTAACTTTTGCCTAGGTCACACTTTTGGGTTTTCGGCCTAGCGAGCCTCTCAGGGGTAATATTTCTTCAACTTGTCCATGTTGATCGGTTGTGAGAACTCTAGGCCATCTAGGTCCATCAGAATAACAGCTCCACCCGACCAAATAGACTTAATGAAGTAGAGACCAGTCCAATTGGATCTGAACTTGCCCCTAGGGTCATGGATGGGAGCTCGGTTGTCTTTGAGTACCAAATCTCCTTCTTTCAAATATCTGGACTTAACCTTCTTGTTGAAAGCCCTGGCGATTCTTCGTTGATACCTTGAACGTGGTACAGTGCTTTCAGTCTTCTTTCATCAAAGAGTATGAGTTCCTCAAATCTGCTCTGCTGCCAATCTGCCTCGGCTATCTGACACTCAACCAGAACTCTCAATGGCGGAACCTCAATTTCAATAGGTAGAACGGCCTCCATCCCATAAACCAATAAATACGGAGTTGCCCCAGTAGAAGTTCTAATCGAAGTCCGGTAGCCCCACAGAGCAAATAACAGCTTATCTGGCCAGTCCCGGTAGGTTTCCACCATTTTCTGCAAAATACGTTTGATGTTCTTGTTGGCGGCCTCAACTGCTCCGTTGGTCTGCGGCCGATATGTGGATGACTTATGAAAAGCCACGTTGTATTTCTCCAACAAGTCAATCACTTCTTTCTTGAAATGGGAACTATTATCTGAGATAATCTCGTTTGAGACCCCATAGCGACAGATGATGTTGTTTCGGATGAACTTTGCAATGTGCAAAGCCTTCAACACCGCATAAGATTGGGCCTCGACCCACTTCGTAAAATAATCTATCGCGACCAGAATGAACTTATGCCTATTAGACCCTTTTGGAGTGACAGCCCCGATCACATCAATTCCCCAAACTAAAATGACCATGGCAAAGTCATATTGTACAGCTTCGATGGCGGGATGTTCATGCGGTTTGCATGGATCTGACATTTGTGGCATCGCCGAACAAAGCCGATACAATCCTCCTCCATGGTGGACCAATAGTAACCCTGTTTGAGGATTTTTCGGGCCAGCATTACCCCGTTCACATGCGCTCCGCATTCTCCTCCATGGATGGCCTCCATTAGGCGTTTTACTCTTCAGTCTCAACGCACAGCTTATGTATTCCCAGACGACCTCTCTTATACAGTTTTCGTCCACAGATAATGAATTGAGCAACCATTCTTCGGATTGCCCTCTTGTCTTTGGCATTTGCTCCTGGTGGATACGCTTCTCTCTCCAAGAAGTTGCAGACATCGTAATACCAGGGTTCTCATCCTAAACCTCTTCTATGGCTCCAATCGACTCATAGGGTGGTGCAAACTTCTGGTTAATAATGATGGGACGCATCCGGACTCCAAAAGGGATGTCTATCATGGAAGATAGAGTTGCTAGTGAATCTGCGAACCTGTTGTTTTCTCTTAGTAGATGAGCGAAGTTTAGCTTCTCAAACTGACGAATCTGCAGGTCCAAGGTCTGGTGGAACATTATCATCTTTTCCTCTTTGACTTTCCAATCTCCCTTAGCTTGGGATACAACAAGGTTCGAGTCCCCGATGACGTCCAATCGTTTTGCCCCTAGTTCTAGGGCAGCTTCTAAACTAGCAATGCACGCTTCATACTCTGCTTCGTTGTTCGAGACTTTGAATTAGAGTTTAAATGCTAGAAGGATACGGGAATTGTCGGGTGCTATCAACAACACCCCTATCCCATACCCATACTGGTTCGACACTCCGTCAAAGTACATCGTCCAAAACTCATCTTCGATATGCAAAATGGCCTCATCTGGGAATAAATACTCAACTGCTTCACCTCCTTCCACTGGATGATCGGACTCCGCTACCGCTCTCCCCTACACTGACTTACGCGTCACATACTTCAGATCGAATTCGGAAAGTAGAAGCAACCAACGAGCTAGCTTACCCGTAAGTGTCGGTTTCTCGAAGAGATATTTGATGGGATCTAATCTTGAAACCAACATTACAGAGTGAGCTAACAGGTAGTGCCGCAGCTTCCTGGTAGCCCATGCCAAGGCTAAGCAAGCCTTTTCCAACAGTGTGTAGCGGGTTCATACTCCAATATCTTCTTGCTCAGATAGTAGATAGACCTCTCCACCTTGTCCTCAAACTCTTGTGCGAGCATGCAGCCCATTGTAGTCTCAGTCACTGAAAGATACAAAATCAACGGTTTCCCCGGCTCAGGCGGTGACAACACGAGTGGGTTCTGTAAGTATTCCTTGATCTGTTCAAAAGTAGCTTGGCATCGGCCGTCCCATTGGAACTTCTTTCCTTTCTTCAAGAGACCAAGAAGTGGTTCACAAGTCAAGGTTAATTTTGAGATAAACCATCTTATGAATTGCACTTTACCCAGAAAGCCTCGCACCTCCTTTTCAGTCCTTGGTGGTGGCATTTCTAAGATGGCCTTGATTTTGGAAGGGTCGACTTCGATACCTCTCTGTGTAATCAGAAACCCCAGCATTTTCCCTGTCGTAACACCGAACGTACACTTCTGAGGATTCAACCGCAACCAAAATTCTCTGATCCTTTGGAAGAACTTTTGCAAGGCGATGTAGTGGCCCTCTCTTTCTTTGGACTTGACAATCATGTCGTCCACATACACCTCAACCTCTCTGTGGATCACGTTGTGCAATATTGTGGTCGCGGCCCGTTGACATGTAGCTCCAGTGTTCTTCAACCCAAATGGCATCACCCTGTAACAGTAAGTCCCCTACGGGGTGGTGAAAGCAATCTTCTCCCGGTCTTCAGGTGCCATTACTATCTGATTATAGCCTGAGAATCCATCTATGAATGAAAGCAAAGCATGCCCCGCTGTGAAGTCCACTAACTCATCAATATACAGCAAGGGAAAGTCGTCCTTCGGACTGGCTCTGTTCAAATCCCTGTAATCCACGCATACTCGGATCTTATCATCCTTTTTCGGCACCGGAACAATGTTGGTCAACCAAGTTGGGTATTCGAATACTAGCAGGAACCCTGCATCAATTTGCTTGGTGACCTCTTCTTTAATCTTGAGGGCCCAGTCCGAGCGGATCCTTCTGAGTTTCTGTTTAACGGGTCGGGCCTCAGGGTCAAGAGGGATCTGGTGCTGTACAATCTCAGGATCAATTCCAGGAATGTCTTCGTAGGACCACACAAAAACATCTTTGAAATCTTTTAATAAAGTGACTAAGCGCTCGCGTTCCTTCGAAGACAACGTGGACCCGATCTGGACCAGCCGCGGGTCCTCCTCAATACCAATATTAACAGTAGTGATTTCATCAACTAAAGGTTTAACAAATCTTTCCTGCTCTTGATCAATTAAGCGTTACAAAATCGGAGGGATTTCTTCCTCGTCGTTTTCATCAAAATTTTGAAAGTCCTGATTAATACAATAAATCAAGGGCACAGAAAAGTACTCAGAAACCACATCCATTCCATTCTCATTAAGCATTTCCAAATCGTCTGATTCTTCTGTTACAACAGACTCAAAAGAGAAAGAAAAAGACGACCTAGACAGGACTGTGGCATCCGGGTTATCACCCCCAGGAATACCAGACTCAGACTCAGACGAGTTGAAACCTGATTCCGACTCAACAGATTCGGTGGAATCAGATTCTGGCTCACTACTTGACCCGGTGCTGCTTGACAAAAATCCCTCTTCGTACTGCCAGATGAGAGAGGGTGCGATGGATGCATCCAAAATGTTTGATGGCAGGCCCGCAGTCGTTTCATTCCTGATCATGGACACCGAGAAGTTATCCCCCAAGCACTTCTGTACGATTAGAGGATCTGAAAGTAGACAAGCCAGTGCTACCCCCATTTCAACTTTAGTACTCTCGGAATCCACATTTTTACACTGCTCAACCTCAGCTGATGGGTCTGTCTGCTCCTCGACAACATCATCCCCGAATAACTGCAGGTCGAAGAAAATCTCAAAACCTGGCACACACTTCCTCTCGGTATTCATCCATGGCTCTGGGAAGCCACAGAACGGAAAATCCTCTCCCTCCCGGACGAAGCGTCCGTTTAGGGTACCCTGAATGGGTTGGTGCATTAACTTATATGGCTTCCCTGCCTTCTTTGCTCTGGCTCTCCCAGTCATCTCCTTACCTTTCCTTACCCAATCTTCTTTGGTGGGCAGATAACCCAAGCTAAAGGTATGTGGGTTGTGCGGCACTTCGGCCGATACTACACTGCCCTTCCGGCCACTTCCTCCTAGTCCCATCCCAGGGGATGTGTTGAAGCTTGTTCATGAGGTATATTGATTGTGCGCTGACATATACCCCTTCATCAACAGCCAAGATATTTTGCACGACTCGAGCCTTAGCCAGAGTAAACCCCAATAAGAACACATCTTCCGTGCCGTGCTCGATTTCCAAAACTGGTGTAGACACCTCCGGCAGCGGATGCATTGATGAATTTCCAAAAACTATAGCTATCCCCTTCTCGTAAGGGTATTTCAACATCTGGTGCAAGGTGGAAGAAACTGCCTTTACCTAGTGCAACCACGGTCGCCCCAAAAGTAGGTTAAAGGTTACGAAAACGTCCAAGACATGGAAATCGATCTCGTGTTGTCCTGGACCAACCTGGGTCTGAATTTTGATAGTCCTCATCACCTCCCTGCTTGTGTTATCATACGCCCGAATCACCTGGGTAGTTGGCACGAAGTCCGCGGGCTTCAACCCGATTACATATGCCGTCCTCGACGGGCACACATTAATGGCGGATCCTGTGTCGACAAGAACCACTGGTACCCACTTGCCTTTACATTCAACAAAGATGTAGAGAGGTTTGTTGTGATTTGCACCCTCAGGCGGTAGTTCTTTATCAGAAAAGGTCAACGTCGGAGAACCTCCTCCCGGAAAAACAAATCCGACTAGCAGCTCCGGCGTAGTGTCTATCGAGAGTTTGGCCTTGTTCATGGCCAATAAGACAGCTTGTCTGTGAACACGTGAAGCCATAAACAGTCCCCAGATGGACATGTCTGCTTGTATCTTTTTCAACTATTTCAACACAGCCTCTTCTTCGAGTTGCTTCTCTTTCTGTTTCTCTGCCTCCTTGTCCTTCCCGGACGCTTCTAGTTGATCTAGATGCGGGGGCTTGAAATATCGCCCGCTCCTGGTCATATGATTGACTTCGCCGATGTACCAAGTATCATCCGGTTGATTGTTTCCCCAGTCCTCATTCGTGTGGACAAGACATAGATCATCGTCCTCCCACCACATTCCATCGATAGCCAATAGACACTTGTCTGGCTCCGTTACCACTGTCCTTGTACTCACGGTACTTTCTGTCCACGCATTCGCAACACCTTCTGTTCCTGTGCACACAGCACTTTCAGTCCCCACAAGGGCTTTGGCTTTTCTGGCTCTCTCAGAGTCCTCACTTCTTTCCTGTTCTAGCTGCGTCAATGTAGTCTGCTGTTCAAAATTCCCTGTATTCAAAATGCCCAGATCTCGAGCGGAATTCTTGGCACCGGTGCTCTCCGGCAATGCATTCTGACTCCCGGCCCTTCCGGGCATAATTGATGTCCTTACCCCTGACGGGCCCTTTTCCAGCTGAGATTCTTTAACAATATCTGGTTGGTCGTCAAGCCATCCTGTAACCTCTGCCGACTCCTCAAAATCGAACCAGTTGACTGTCGTGTCCCCCAGATCTTGTTCGTTGAAAATCTGAAGGTCAGCAATGTCCCCTTCTAGAACTACTAAATCATCTATCCTCTGATCAAGTCCATCCCCCCGTAGTACACAAATTTCTACCCCCACCAGCAATTCCACATTTAGCCTAACCTGACCCGCTGACGCAATATAGCCACTCGGATTGTACACCTCCTCAGCAAAGCTCACAACTTCCTCAGACTCAGACTCAACAATCCCATTCTCCTCCGAAGTCATCCATGTTCGATCTTGTTCGTTGAAAATCTGAAGGTCAGCAATGTCCCCTTCTAGAACTACTAAATCATCTATCCTCTGATCAAGTCCATCCCCCCGTAGTACACAAATTTCTGCCCCCACTAGCAATTCCACATTTAGCCTAACCTGACCTGCTGACGCAATATAGCCACTCGGATTGTACACCTCCTCAGCAAAGCTCACAACTTCCTCAGACTCAGACTCAACAATCCCATTCTCCTCCGAAGTCATCCATGTTCTGTCTTCGACAGTCATCACCATTGGTTCAGGTTGGGTTCGGGAGATGTCCAACATGCACAAGTTAGTGCTGTTGGGAATAAACACCTCCGGCTTAGGTAGGTGAGAAGGAGTGATATAGATGCTAGGATCATAAGACACGACCCCAATCTGGATAAAGTTGATGCGTTTGGGAGGCGGGGCTTGGTTGTGTGGTGGGAGAGGGTTGGTTGTGACGTTGGGTTTTTCTGGAGGCACGATCACCCTGTTATCAACGAGATCCTGAATCTCGTGACGCAATCTAAAACATTGGTCGGTGTCGTGACCATGTTGTTGGTGATATGCCTAGTATTTGGCTGGGTTGTGGGAGGGAGGAAATGGATTTGGCAATGGCCTCGGCTCCAGGGGCTTCAAGTGCCCTTTCCTGATTAATACCCCCAGAGCTTTGGACAGGGGCATATATAATGGGGTGAAGGTTCTTTGGCCTTGAGGTTGGTATTTGGTTGTTTGTATGTTACTTCCGGACGCACCGGAGAATGTAGCTGCCGGGGTTCTTGGAGGGTTGGTGGTGACCATGCTTACTTCCGAAGCTCTAGCAGTTGCAGCACTACTTGTGCCTGTATTGTTGTTTCGGTTGAAAGTTCTCCTGGGTTGCTCTTTGTCTTGGTCAATCAGACGCTGTTTCATAGCATCTTCAATTTGCACCCCCATCTCATGTAAATCTAAAAAGGTGGGGAAGGGGAGTACGATCATTTTTTGCATGAACTTAGGTTGGAGATTGCGCACAATCATCCGTATTTGATCTTTGTCAGTTGGCCTAAGGGACATCATCGAGGCCTTGGCCCTCCAGCGGGTTACGAATTCAAAGAAACTCTCCTTAGGCTCCTGCCTAGTCATCTCGAGATCATGGGTTGTAATCTCAATTTGCGTGTTATAGGATTACTGTGCAATGAAAGCCTCGGCCATCTCATCCCAGTTCCGCTTGACATCGTCTTCTAATTTTGCGTACTAGATGGCCGCCACACCCGACAGGGTCTAGCCAAACAATGAAAGCTTTTGTAGTCTGGTGAGGCCCATCGGCCTTAGTATGTCCAAAAACAAACGTAGATGCACCATGGAATCCCCGAACCCGTCAAAGCGGTTGATTTGTGGCATCTTGAATCGATCTGGCAGCGTCACAACCGCGTCGGTATACCCGTCCTCAATGTCTAGGATGGACTTTATCCCTTGAGATTTCTTGAACAATTTTTCAAGCTTGCTCAACTTCAACGCTATAGGGTCGACCTCGAACTCAAAAGGAGAGTCTGGTTGATTGATAGGCGTAGGTGCCTTAGATAGTTGGGGTAAAATCGGGGGCGGAGCCGGCCCTGTCGGAATGTCCGTCTCTCCCTGGACATTTGGTGCCTCCCCGGGTGTCGGAACTCTTGGTGGGGGAGGAGCTTGGTGCGAAGCAGATGCTCCGGTTTGCTGCTGTAGCCGGGTGATTAGCTCTATCTGTTGGGCCATGACAACGGCCTGCTGTTTGGCAAATTCTGCTTGACGAACAGCGTCCTCCTGCATAGCTTTCATGCTCTCCTAGAGCTGACGTACCATGTCTTCCATCCCTGACATATTGCCCTGATTTATCTGAACTGCCGGTGTATCTGCCTCTGTAGTAGACTCGGAAATCCCAACCTGACTATTCAAAGACCACTGATCTAGTAATCTCGATACCGATACACTGTGCCTCACTGACCTCCGTCTAGCAACCGGGGGTAAAGAGTAGAACACTGGTTGTCCGCCTACCAGATCTTCAAATCGATGGAGTCGACGACCTCTAGTCCAGAGTGCTTGGGGAATATCTGCTTGGTCGAAAGCAATTGTGCTAAACTACCTAGCAAAAAGATAAATAAAGGGTAATAAGGAAATAAACAACCAGACAAACGGACAGCCTAACAGCATAAATAAACACACAACACACAGTTGGGCATCACAACACATAGTTGATAAGCTGAATAGACTGTTTTCAAACATTGATCATTGTTCCCAAATCACTGCCCCCAAAACTGAATCTGAAACCGGCAGATAATTGATTCCCAAAATACTGAAATGGTGCCCGCAGGCCTGATACCCAAACTTGTGAACTGATACATGCATTCCTGTAGAGACGCACTCTAAAAGCACATAGCAAACAAGTGAGAGCCAAAATACCCCTATATTGGGGTAAGGTTTCCCTGTCCTATTTTGTCAAGAGCTAGGGTTTCACTACGCACGCAGCGGTTTCAAACAACCTATAATCGAGTAAGGAACCTGTCCTAGATTGGAATGGTCACTATGGATTCCGAATATACACTAGGTCGAATGGTCAAAAAGGGTGCCCCAGTAAAACTGGGGTTTGTGTTTCCATCGTGGTAGAGCCCGTAACCGGTCAGCCTTATGACACGCTTCTCAAAGCGAGCCTCCGCCAAACCGTTCAGGAATAGCATATGGCAAACACAGTGTTAGAGGCACACCAATGCAAATGCGATGCAAAGAGACACATATGTGTAATCAAAACAAGATATCATGAGTTCGAGTCAAGTTTTCCAAGTCCCCAGCAGAGTCGCCAGAAACTGTACACGTCCCCGAATATCTCGGGAGGGAATCCCGTTTTGTTCATTGGGCTCACTACAGCTCAGGACTCAATGTCACGGTCCTGTATCTAATCTCGCGGAGTGCAATGCGGGACTGATAAATCACCAAAGAGTCCAGATCCGGCAAATCGTTTTGAAAACTGATTTTTTAGAAAGAAGTGCCAAACATGGACTGCTTTCCCAAATACAGAGTCGCCACCTAAATATTTTATTTTGGGGAAATTTAGGAAACCCTGACTCGTTGCCTAAGGCCACGTGTCCGTCATCACCAAAGTTGCCTCAGCTCGGGAACTTGGGTACGATTGGGGAAGGTCACTTCATAAGCACCCCCGCTCGCCCGATCAAAGATCGGCCTCTACTAACCATGATATCGAGTTTTGAAAACAATATGAGCTCTTATTCCGGTTATTAGCCTAGAATTACTATGTGATGCGCACAGCATACAAGTATAGACTAGATTGCCTAAGTTGGAACAAAACATCGCATATCCGTTTGTTTTGAAAATGGATTGAAGTTTGCTACTCGCAAGTAGGTTAAAACACGGGTTTCGACGAACCATTCCAATTCAAGCAACCCAACCTTCACCCACAAGCATTCAGACAGTTATATCACATAAGCACATAGCCTCATGGTAAGCATGCTATCATGGCAGTCACTCACACGCATGCAAGGATGCTAAAGCATAAATACTTGCCGAGTACTCCGAGCCAAAGAAATAAGCTAATTAGAAAATATGCATGAATCCTAACTATGCTGAGATGCCTAATGCAACACATACAAGAATGCAACTAAGATAGGCTCGGCTATTCTAAGATGGCATATGAGATGCTACGGGTAACATGTATTCAACTTGAAATTGAAATACGATGCAGTTAGCATGATGCGCCGAGCCTGGTGCATGCAATACAGATGAATGAATGCAAACATGCAAACATATAGATGCTAATTGAAATATGTCCTAAAACTAACCATCATAAGCAAATAAATAAAAGGGAGAAAGATGTGGGGTTGGAATACATACATCACATGCACGCACACTTATTACAATATTGCCCTCCTCGGAGGGTCCGAATAAATAATACACAACCGAATGAATAACGAACTACAGCTAATTATTACACGACATTTAACTAATTAACAAACTAGCTAAGTAAGCATGTAAACTAAATGAATGTGACTGCCTCGGCTCTGTTTTGGTAAAACTAACCATCATAAGCAGATAAATAAAAGGGAGAAAGATGTGGGGTTGGAATACATACATCACATGCACGCATACTTATTACAATATTGCCCTCCTCGGAGGGTCCGAATAAATAATACACAACCGAATGAATAACGAACTACAGCTAATTATTACACGACATTTAACTAATTAACAAACTAGCTAAGTAAGCATGTAAACTAAATGAATGTGACTGCCTCGGCTCTGTTTTGGATGACCATGGATGCATGCATGCTCGAGTCACCTCGTCGGGAAATCCATCGCGATGTTTCATCCCGCCTTTGTGTGCAATTTATTTCAAAAACTTGCACGAAACTCCAAGAGGCTAAAACTCCACTCTAGGAAGTTGTGGGAGGGCTGCTGACCAGCCAATGGCATGGGAGACCACCTGCCAACCACCCCTTTGTGGTGAAGACCAAAAGGGTGGTCGGCCTACCAGAAAACCTTGTTGGCCAATCACTTTCTGTCCCTGGATTTTGGTTTTCTGCAACACAAAGCAATAGAGAAGCATGGCAAGGTATTTTCAACAAATGTGTGCTCAACCACTCTCCCCGTCATAGCATAGGCTCTAGGGAGTGTAACCCTCGATCCTCGAACCACCAATCACGCATCTCGATGCATGATGGCCGAGGAGTCGGATTGTACGACTTAATTTGACATAAATGCACAAATAAGCATCTAAAGCCAACAACTCTATCATGGATAGTCAAGAGTATCGGCGACCGGGAATCGAGGCACGTTTCATCACTTGGAGTATGAAGCGCTCCTCGTTTCCCATGTTTAGGCTAACTCTTATCCCAAACATGATAAAACAAGAATGGCATGCACAATGCAACTTCTAGCATGCAATCCTAATGTATAGTATGCAATCCTAATGTAATGCAACTAAATGATACAAAGATGCAAGGAATGACATGCAAGCATGCAAATGGCATACACAATGCTATAAACTACACATGACATACTCAACGCACATGGACTAAACAATGGCATACACAATGCACATGTGAAGATTAACAAACACAATGAGATGAACAAGGCATGCTCAATGTAATGATCAACTCATGCGACAACATGGACTATGTGGCATACACGATGCCAGATGGACTTAAACCAAAGTGAATGGGCCTCGGCCACACCCAAATCAGTGGCCAAACATGATGGAATTAGGCAACAAAACACATGCAAATATGTACCAATGCAAGGGGCCGATCCTAAGGCACCAAATGCAACTCTAACAAAGCATGGCAAGGGATGAAATATAGCATACAATCATACATTTTCCAGCTCTGAAATGATATGCAAGATGGTCCCGAATCATGCAAATATGTCACACAATGCATGCTAGATGGCCCGAATACCGAAACTAGTGAAGTGCGTTACACTAGAGGTATACAAAGCAATGCACAAATGGAAAAACTAGCCCCAAACAGACCCTAGGAAGGTCCAAGACAGTGGGAAAATGGCCTAAGATGATGGCTCAAAATGCATAGAAATGAAGCTCATGGTAAGGCTCAAAAATAAGGCATACAAGCACAACTCTCAAACATATTGAAGGAGTGATGAACATGAGAATATGAAAACCTTATATGCTCTGAAATATCGTACTTGATGATGCAAAAACATGTCAAGGGTCCAAACAACGCATGCTAGTGGACTCGATATGAAAAGCTAGTGAGCTTAAATTGAACTATGGCCATATACAACAATGCATGCACGACCTAAAACACTTCAAAAAAAGCTCCGAATATCCAAAATATGAATAAAATTAGTTTTGATCATGGCCAAAATATGCTAGGAAAGAGGGCCAAAACATCATGCAATACAAGCTAGTGAACCATGATTTACACTACAACCATATGAAACACATGAGAGGCCAACAAACCAGTCAAAAATAGAATCATGGAATGTCAAATGAAGCCCAAAAACCCACTGAAATATGACCAA
>NW_021024683.1:3754098-3826168 GCF_004153795.1 Camellia sinensis | reverse complement strand
CTATTCCTGTTCCTCTTATATGAGTGTGTGCCAGCTGAGGGCAACGACTGCATCCCCATACACGTGTATGGGGAGGATTGGCAACCTTGTTTTGGCTTCTTAAAGAAGCTTGGCCCTTTTCTCTAAGCTTCTAAGAGAAGCTTGACTTTTTTTAGCTTCTGAAGAAGACTTGACCTTTGGCTCTAGCTTCCTCAAGAAGCTTGACCCTTTTTGCTATAGCTTCCTCAAGAAGCTTGGACCTTTACACAAGCTTCTTGAAGAAGTGTGACCTTTGTTCCCCTATAAGAGAAACCTCTCCCTCATTAGCAAAGGTTGAGAAATTGGTCTTGGGCATACACTATATCTCTCTTTGTCTCTCCTTTTGGCTTAAAAAGAGTGAGTTTCTTGGCCCTTTACACCAGTACCTCTTAGCCTAACACCTCCATTATCAACCTAACACCTTGGAGCTGGTTTTCAGAGGTTGAAGGTGTGCTATTTTGGTCCAGAAGTTGCTGGTCTCTTTGGCCAAGGGTAACACTCTATTTCCTTTTTTTTATCATTGTTTGTTTCATATCTTAGCTCTATTTGCAAGCATTTTTGGGCTTGTCATAAAATGGAAAAAGTTTATTTTGAGGTCCTTAACATGGTTTATTAAGACCATTTTTCTGTTGGGGGTCATCTACCCCCTTGTATGCTTCATTTCCCTTTGTTTTGAGCCATGCATATATATTTTTTAAGTTTTGTTGGCCCTTTTGACCACTGAAATCCAGCATTTTAGTTGTTATTAGCTATTTTGAGCACCAAAATCAGAGAGGGGTGACCCTCTCACCCCTTGTCTTGTTTACTAGCATATTAGGACTAACAAAGGAGCCTATACTTGCATGCTTCCTAGCCTCATTTTAGGCCCTTTTCAGTGAGTTTTAGGGCCTGCATAACCTCTGTCCAAGCTGGTTTTTCCATTTTGGGTGTCCATCTTGCATGTGTAGAACAACCCTCTTTATAGCCTATCAAAGGGGCATCCATCCTTGCATGCACTACAAGTATGCATGGCAAGCATCATTCGACCAAGAGGCCTCAAAATAGAGCTAAGGCAGCCCAAAATATGAACAAAATCAGTTTGGATCATGATGCAATACAAGCTAGTGAGAGGGCCAAAACATCATGCAATACAAGCTAGTGAACCATGATTTACACTACAACCATATGAAGCACATGAGAGGCCACCAAACCAGTCAAAAATAGAATCATGGCATGTCAAATGAAGCCAAAAAACCCACTAAAACTTGACCAATGCATGCAAGGATGACATGCCCCTTTGATAGGCTATAAAGAGGGTTGTTCTACACATGCAAGATGGACACCCAAAATGGAAAAACCAGCTTTGGACAGAGGTTATGCAGGCCCTAAAACTCACTGAAAAGGGCCTAAAATGAGGCTAGGAAGCATGCAAGTATAGGCTCCTTTGTTAGTCCTAATATGCTAGTAAACAAGACAAGGGGTGAGAGGGTCACCCCTCTCTGATTTTGGTGCTCAAAATAGCGTAATAACAACTAAAAATCCGCTGGATTTCAGTGGTCAAAAGGGCCAACAAAACTTAACACAAAGGCCTTAATGCATGGCTCAAAACAAAGGGAAATGAAGCATACAAGGGGGTAGATGACCCCCAACAGAAAAATGGTCTTAATAAACCATGTTAAGGACCTCAAAATAAAACTTTTTCCATTTTATGACAAAGCCCAAAAATGCTTGCAAATAGAGCTAAGATATGAAACAAAACAATGATAAAAAAAAAGGGAAATAGAGTGTTACCCTTGTAGCCAAAGAGACCAGCAACTTCTGGACCAAAATAGCACACCTTCAACCTCTGAAAACCAGCTCCAAGGTGTTTAGGTTGATAATGGAGGTGTTAGGCTAAGAGGTACTGGTGTAAAGGGGCCAAGAAACTCACTCTTTTTAAGCCAAAAAGGAGAGACAAAGAGAGATATATGGTGTATGCCCAAGACCAATTTCTCAACCTTTGCTAATGAGGGAGAGGGTTTCTCTTATAGGGGAACAAAGGTCCACACTTCTTCAAGAAGCTTGTGTAAAGGTCCAAGCTTCTTGAGGAAGCTATAGCAAAAAGGGTCAAGCTTCTTGAGGAAGCTAGAGCCAAAGGGTCAAGCTTCTTCAAGAAGCTAAAAAAAGTCAAGCTTCTCTTAGAAGCTTAGAGAAAAGGGCCAAGCTTCTTTAAGAAGCCAAAACAAGGTTGCCAATCCTCCATACACGTGTATGGAGGATGCAGTCTGTGCCCTCTAGCTGGCACACACTCATAGAGACAGATAAGGGGGAAGCTGGCCGACCAGTTCAAGTGGTCGGCCGACCACTTGCCCTAGTCGATCGACCAGGTCAAAAGGTTCAAGCCGTTGAATGGTGGTTGGTAGCCCTAATTGGTGGTCTCCCAGCTGAAAGCAAGCTAGTGATGTGGTGGGAGACCAGCAATTGTGGCCCAAAAGTGAGGGAGACCAATCACCTGTCAAGGAAAACCGGTCGACCGGGGAAAAGTGGTCTTCAAGGATAAAAGGTGGTCTCCTACCCTAGTACCACCTTCCAAACAATGAAAATAGGGTCCATACCAAAAATGAACCAAGACGGATGCAAAACGAAGGTTCGGGGGCCAAAACGCGCGGCCGGAGTCCCCGAAAACTGACTGTTAAGCATCGAAAGTGGCATCCGACCACGAAGGTGGTCTCCCGAGCCACAGTGTCCCTTTAGAGAGAGGAAACAAGGTGTGTGCCAAAAATCGGAGCAAACGGAGAAAGTTAAGCGGTCCCGAACCGAGGCGCACAGTCGACGGCTCCGAAAATCGAAAACTGGTCTCCAAACGGGAACAATGGTCTACGACCATGAAAAGTAGCCTGCGGCCACTGAGAGATGGTCTACGAGACCTCTCCTTCCCTTTGAAAAGAGAAAATAGAACCTGGTACGCAAACCGAAGCAAAGCACAAAAGAGCCCCGAAGTCCGGAGATAAGGCTCTCAGCCGAGACTCCGTAACCTCAGAACGAGCACAACATGCGCAATCACCGAGCGCTCAATTGATGACGTCTGAGTCTTAAGGTCGGTCAAAAATGGGGTGTCTACACCTCTCCCTCCTTCTCTTGCCTTTGCGTGCATAACAAGAGATACACTTGGAGATACACCCCTCCTTTGCCTAGGCATCCTTCATCAAAGTTGTATATCTTTGGGCTGAGATCTCTTGAAGCCTATTTTGAGCTCTCAAAGGCTGATTTTGGCTCAGATTTTGGCTGGTTTTGCTGCTGAGCTTCAAGGTGCTTCAAGGGTAAGCACTTGTTCCTTTAAACCTTTGCTTTGTATGCTTGTTTTACCACTTTTGTAAACTATTTTTGGCTTGGTTTTGAACTGAGAAAATCTCTATTTTTCAATCCTAAAAGTGATGGTTTAGGCCTATTTTGTGTTAGGGGGTTGTCTCTCCCTTTGCTCTTTGGCTTGCAAAGCCATTAGAGCCAACTTCCTAAGCTTTTGAAACCATCTTTGTTTGGCCTTTTAACCACTGAAATCCAGTGGATTTTCAGTGGTAAAAATGTGGTTTTGAGGTTCTAAATAGGAGGGGGTCATCCCCTCTCCTCTTCTCTCGTTTGCTTGTGTTGATGGCTCATCAAAGTAGCATGTTTTTCTACCTCTTTGAGGCTCCATCTTAGCATGTTTTTGTGACTTTTCTAACATGTTATGACTCTATTTTGGGTTGGTTTGATCACTTGTTGCATGCTTCATGTACTTGTAGTGCAATCTTCCCTATAGCCTTAACATGTATCATGCTTTGGACCATCATTCTAGCATGCTTTTGGCTCCACTCCAGGAAGCTTTTACTCATGTTTTTCCATGATTAAGCTTTGTTTGAAGTTTTTTTGGTCATGCATGCCTTGCTTTGTATAGCCATAGTACAATCTTGCTCACTAACTTTGAGTTTCCAAGTCACTAGCATGCATTGCTTGGGCTATTTGTATGATTTAGCATCATTTGATACATGATTTCAGAGCATGTTTCACTATCATGCCCTCACATCTTTCACTCTTTCAATGCTTTGGAGGGTTGGTGCTTTATGCCTTAAGTATGAGCCAATATGTATGCCATCTTGCCTAAGCTTTTTGGGATGCCATCTCAGTGGATTTTTGGTCTTATTTTGCCATGATACAACACTTATTTTTATTGGTAAAGTCATCTCATGCTTGGTGTTGGTGGATGTAGAGTAATCCTCTTTGTTGGCCTAGCATGCTCCATGCTTCATGCCTTCATGCTAGCTTGTTTTGGCTATACTCCATACATATTTTAGCATCATTTTGACATGCTGTAGGACTGTTTTGGGTTGTCTTAGCCATATGGTTCATGTATTGCATAGCTGTAGCACAATAGGCTTGACTAGCCTTGTGTTTCGATGTATCTTGAATGCCATATTTGTGATAGATGCATGTCATGGCATCATTTAACATGTTATTTCAGAGCATATAGCATTTCCATGATCTCAATTCTTTCACTCTTTGAATGCTTTTAAGAGTTAATGTTTTAGCATCATTTTGACATGCTGTAGGACTGTTTTGGGTTGTCTTAGCCATATGGTTCATGTATTGCATAGTTGTAGCACAATAGGCTTGACTAGCCTTGTGTTTCGATGTATCTTGAATGCCATATTTGTGATAGATGCATGTCATGGCATCATTTAACATGTTATTTCAGAGCATATAGCATTTCCATGATCTCAATTCTTTCACTCTTTGAATGCTTTTAAGAGTTATGGATTATTGCCTTGTTTGTGGACCAATGCGTATGCATGCATGCCTAGACTTTTGAGCTCTCATCCCAGCATGTTTTGGTCTTTGTTTTGACCTAATTGAGCTCTGTCCATGGTTGGTTCAATCATTTGTGCCATGTATTGCATGTCTCTTGTGTAGCCCCTTTTGGTAGCCTTGTGCTTTAGGCCCTCTTGCATGCTATGCTTGTGTTGTTTGGATGATTTGGCATCATTTCACACTTGATTTCAGAGCATATAGTGTTGTCACACTTCTATGTTTGTCACTTCTTGATCATGTTTGAGAGTTGTGCTCTTATGCTTAGTTGATGAGCCATTGCATGAGCATCACCATCTTGCCTTTCATACCATCCTGTCATAGCATTTTGGCCACTGTTTTGGCATGATTTAGGTCTGTCCATATTCGGTTTAAGTCCATTGAGCATTGTTTTGCATGCCTCTTGTGAGATGCTATTTCCTAGCTTTGATGCCTTAAGCTTATAAACTTGCCATGCATGCATTGTTTGCATGATAGAATCTTGGGCATGCCATCCTAGCATTCGTAGAATAGCATGTTGTTTGCATGTTGTTGTATTGCATTATGTTTGCATGTTGTTTGCATGTTGTTACATCTCATTTTGTTTGCATGTGCACGCATTGCATTTTGTTTGCATGCCATTAGTATTGATAAGTTGATCATGTTGCATTGCATTGTGTTTGGATAGGGTGTTAATCTAA
Source organism: Camellia sinensis (assembly GCF_004153795.1). Lineage (NCBI taxonomy): Eukaryota > Viridiplantae > Streptophyta > Magnoliopsida > Ericales > Theaceae > Camellia > Camellia sinensis. The sequence continues at coordinate 3,820,670 of NW_021024683.1, read as the reverse complement.
ACACGAGAAACGAGAGACGTTTCATACTTGAAGTGATGAAACGTGCCTCATTTCTTGGTCGCCGAACCTCTTGATCATGCATGATAGAGGTTAAGGCCCTTTAGTGTTATTTGTGCATTCATTCACATTGAATTGTGCAAACTTGGCTTCTCGGCCATCGTGCATTGAGATGCGTGATTGATGGCCCGAGGGTCGAGTACCGCACTCCCTTGAGCTTGAGACATGATAGGGAGGGTGGTTGTGCACACATACCTTGCAAATACACTGTCATGCCTCTGTTTGTACTATGTTGCAGCAAAAAAAGAGAATTTGCAGGAAGCAGTGGCCGACCGGCCATCAAAGGCTGCCGATCGGCTATCAAAATTGACTGATAGCCATAAACTCTGGCCGATGGTCGTTCCTCTTAGCCGACCACCCCTCAGCATGTTCCTAAGGTGGATCAGAAGCATATTGGAAATTGGCACAATTTTCAGAAGTACAAAAGAGTGCAAACAGAGGCATCATAAGGCACGGTAGTGGATTTTCAAGCGAAGCCGACCGAGCATGCGTGCACCCCTCGCCACGAGGACCTCTTTTTACTACTTTACTTAGCTACTTTGCTTAGCTAGAGAATGCTTTGGTTTTGTACGTAATTAGTTAACTAGGATTAGTTAATTAGTTTTGGTTTGTAATAATTAGTTAATTAGCTTAGCTTAGGTAGCTTAGCTTATTATTCGGACCCTCCGTCGAGAGGGCGAATTTTGTAAAAAGGGTGCATGTGTGTGATGCATGTCTTCCAACCCCCATTTCTTTCTCTCTTTTACTTAACCGCTTTCGATGGTTAGTTTAGGGTCATTTTCAATTAGCATCCTTATGCTTCGCATGTTTGCATCCATTCATCTATCTTGCATGCACCGGGCTCGACGCATCATACAAACTGCATTGTATTTCAAATACCGATTTGAATACATGTTATCTAGTTGCATTCACATGCCATCTTAGATAGCCGAGCCTATCTTAGTTGCATTTTTGCATGTGTTGCATTAGGCATTGTTAACATAGCTAGGATCATGCATTGATTACTAACTAGCTTCTTTTTTGGCTCGGAGTACACTGTGAGTGTTTATGCTTTAGCATCCTTGCATGCGTGTAAGTGTTGCCATGATAGCATGCCTGCCATGAGGCTATTTGCTTAAGTGTTAAACTACATGAATGCTTGTAGATGAAGGCTTTATTGTTTGAGTTAGAACAATTCATCAAAATGTGCATTTTAAGCCCACTTGAAGTGGCAAATCATCATGTTTTAAGCCTACTTGAGGGTGGCAAATCCGCGTCTTAGCCTACTTGCGAGTAGCACTTTCAAACCATTTTTGCAAACAAACATGAGATGTTTTGTTCCAAATTGAGTGATTGAGTCTATACTTGTATGCTGTGCGCATCACATAGTAAGGTTAGCTAATAAACCGAAAAAGAACACATGTGTTTTCAGAAACAACATATCATGTTAGTAGAGGCCGATCCTTTGATCAGGCGAGCGGAGGTGCTCATTTCAGGACCTTCCCCTCTCTTACCCAAGTTCCCGAGCTGAGGCAACTTTGGTGATGATGGACACGTGGCCTTAGGCACGAGTCAGGGTTTCCTAAATTTCCCAAAATAAAACATTTAGGTGGCGACTCTAAAATTTGGCAAAGCAGTCCATGTTTGGCGCTTTTTGATTAAAATCGATTTTTCAAAAACGATTTGCCAGATTTGGACTCTTTGGTGATTTAATCAGCCTTACAATGCACTTTGTGAGAATAGATTCAGAATCGTGACAGGAGTTCGAACTGTAGTAGCTAGAACTACAATTCGCGCCCTCGCGCGCGGAGCGGAGTTCAGGCAGTCTACAATAACAGATGAAGCCGGTATAAGATCTGGCGCTGTAATAGCATACACGCGCCCTGTAGGCCTCTGATCCACCTGCTCACCTCTCGGAGCATAAGACTGCTGCACAGACTGAGCCGAAAAGGCTCTCTGATTGGGCCTCGAGGCCTGAACTGACTAAGCTGGCTGATAACTTTGTGTCTGTCTCAAACCAGACGCATCAGATGTGCCACCCGACTGCGGGCAAAACCTCTTCAGATGCCCCGCCTGCCCACATAGATAAAAACTAAGCGGCTGGCCTCTACCCTGACTGTGGCCTTGAGAACGAGCTGAAGATGAAGCTGCTCGCTGCCCTCCTCCCCTCTGCCGGCAAGCTGGAGACTTGTGGCCCAACTGACCACATTTGTAATAGGTGATGTCTCCCTGACCACCTCTCCCAGAACCCGAATTCGGTACTGGAAAGGTAGATCTCAAATGTACACCCTGGGACTACTGAAGGTTAGGACCTCTCTATCTCTTACCGTCCCCCTGGCCACCCTCCTAGAGCCTCTTATCCTCTCATCTTCTACATGCATAATAGTCTCAAGATGGGTTGCAGCCTCCACAAGGCGCCCATACTCCCTAATCATGGACCCGGCCACTCGAAACATGAGTCCGATCCTCAACTTCTTCTCGAACTCCAGACAGTGGCGTTCCTTAGTCACCACTAACTCAGGTGCAAACCTAGATAAACTGGTGAATGTAACCTCAAACTCGGTCACTGCTGTGTTCAACTGCTTGAGTTGACAAAACTGGTCCCTTGACTTCTCCCTAACAGTGGAAGGCAAAAACTTCTCCTAGAAAGCGTCAAAAAAAGCCTCCCAAGTTCCTCCAATATGTCCCCGCACAAACTTCCACCACTGACCCGCGTCTCCCTTCAACTGGAAAGGCACCAAGGTCACCTACAAACCCATGTCTTCGATGCCAACATCTCAAACGTCTTCATCATCTGCTCTAACCACTCGTTAGCCATCAGCGGCTCTTTAGGATCCCCTAAAAACTCATCTGGGTTCGACCAGAAAAACTCTCTCTTCAGAAAAGATGGCCCTGCCTCAGCTGCATGGGCCTGAACTTGATTCTCAGCTCGGAGAATGTCTATTGACTCCCTCAATGTTGCGGCCATTTCGCGGGCTAGGGCGCCCATGGCCTGTTGACCTGCTGGCTCAGCCACGTTGGCCTGACCAACTCCCTCCTCCTGTGTCGGAATCTCATCCAGTATAGGCATCTCTTGCCTCCTAAGCCTACCACGCCTACCTTCACGATCTCGTCCTGACATCCTAATAAAGGTAACAAAAGGATTAGCACATTCACAAATGTGTCGAAACTATTTCACTTGCGTCCTAATATGGTGGACAACAGTAATTTATTCCACTTAAGCACATAATCACATAAACACTTACAAATTTCATTTTCGGATAATGACCGTCCCGTGGCGTTGCTAGAGTTCCAGTTAGAAACGGCAGTGATCAAGTGCCTTTCCAACAGGACTCCCAAAAACCCATAGACCCGATCAACATCTTAGAAACTAAATCTCATACCCATATAGTCACATAAACATGTTATCACATAAACATGTTATCACATAAACACATAACATCATACATAAGTCTCTAACAAGCGAGAAAAACCCATTGTGGTACTAACCACTTCCCACGTACCCAAAGTATTCAAACCCGGTACGCTCTGATACCAAGTTATAACGCCCTCAAAATATGACTAAAAACAATCATTCAAAAGATACATGAACATAATAGCAAAGTTATATTCCATTGATCAGAGTCTTCTTTACAAAAAGACATTACATGCATTACATTTTCATTGATGTTTATCCTGAAACCATAACATGTAACTCTTACTTCTAATAACAAAATAAATGCCCTATGGGCTTACATCTTTCCAAGCTATCACTTGGATACAACAAAAGAAGAGTTCTAACTCTTTTATATATAAAGCCCTCAACTTAGATTTACATTTAACTACAAATATTGGCAAAGCATCAAAACAAAGCCTTCAGCTCCAAAACCTCCCAAGCTATATCCTTGGAGGTGGCGTATCACCTGTACCGAAAAATGGTGTCCCAAGTAGGGTGAGCCAATGCCCAGTAAAGATATGCTAAACATAATATGAGAAATAACTAAAACATTAGCATCCGATAAATGTTTAACATATGTAGACCAACATACATCCTTTCTTTAACCAGGCAACATTTACAACCGTATTTCAATCCATTTCCATTCCTTTATCCAAATCCATTCTTTAACATAGTGCATTATTTATCCAAACAATTCAAATGAGACTATAACTCATATTATCAATACTTCAATCAGCAGCATCATTCAAATGTATATAAGGTTTCGGGACTTTAACCCTGGACACTCCGGCCAGCTTAGTTATCAATAGATTCGATCTCCTATCCCCTCCCAAACAATGGAGTACGTCCCATATCTTCTCCCAAACAATGGAGTACATCTCCTATCTCCTCCCAAACACATATACATATACAATGTATTTAAACAAATTGTCATATCCAACCAATTCAATCACATATTCAATGTTTATACCGAACCGTTATATTCAATGACATATTCTAATTGATTAGTTTCAATTTACCTAATCATCATGCAGTTTCTACAACAATCAAGACTATCCTCCACCGATAGCCCCAAAACAGTTATTTCTAAACAGATACTAAATTTACCAGACAGATAATTATTACATTTTCCACTGGTGAATGATTTATCAATCCAACTACACCATTCAATCACAATTCCTTCCACTTTCAAGATTTTCAACCTAATTTCATATTTCCCCAATCTACCAAATTGATTATACAGATTAATTATTTAAATCAAATTAGGGTATTAATTCCCCTTTCTCAAATATTGCACCGAAAGCCCAATTTCATCAATTATATACACTTAACCCATTTTTCAAGACCTCCCATACACAATGGAGCCCAAAGGTAGAAAACCCCTCTTTCAAACATTTCCAAATTCAAACCCTAACTTCCCAAAATTTTCAAATCCCACCATTTATACAGAATGACTAATGTCTGTGCTAAAGCTCATAAAAATGAGTAGATTATCCCTACCTCAAATGAAGAAGCTCAAAGGAGAAGGAAGAGAAAACTCAAGATGCTCCAAACTCAAATTTATTTGGATCAAATTGAAGCCTGATACTCTACCTTTCTTACAAAGGGACTAAGGTAGAGAGACCCAAGAACAAGATGTACTTGTAAAGAGAGAGTGTGTGTAGAGAGAGAGAGAGAGAGAGAGTGCCGGATTTAGGGTTTGGAGAGAAATGGGGATGAAAAAGTGATGTTGAATCACGCTGCTGCGAACTGATATATACAGGGCTCGCTCGAGCGAAAGAGTGGTCGCTCGATCGACCAGACACAAAAGAACCTCGCTCGAGCGCAAGAAGCCTCGCTCAAGCGAAAAATACAAAGCTTCAAGTCTGCAACCCAAACACACGCTCGAGCGCAAGAGTGCTCGCTCGAGCGAAGGAAAAACAAAACACAGGGTCTCGTTCGAGTGCAAGAAAGCTCACTCGAGCAAAGAATGCTCACCTTCAGGTCCAAAAGAGACGCAGACACACGCTTGAGCGCAAGAAGCCTCGCTCGAGCGAAGAAACACACCACGCAGGGCTCGCTCGAGCGGAAGTTGCATCTAAAGAAAAAAATAAGAACCCACAATCGTCGCTCGAGCGCAAGAACCTTCGCTCGAGCGAAAAAGCAAATACCCAAGGCTCGCTCGAGGGCAAAAAGCCTCGCTCGAGCGAAGAAGCTAAATCCTGGGCAGCAACCATTTGTTTAACTCACAACCAACATGTTCTAAACTTAACCAACACATCCCAAAACTCAAATACAAAGATCCAAAGGATAGAAATGAGATACAAACAACAACATACAACCACGGAACTCGAGTCCGGAATACAGTAATCGACAGGGAAAGACCGGGATCGTTATAGATTTCCTTTTTGCAAGAAACCCTAATTCGGCATTCTCTCTCTCTAAAACACTCTCTCTTTCTACAAATACTCTTTGACCCAAGCATCTCTACCCTACTTCATTTGAGAAAAAGGTGGAGCATCTTGTGGGCTTCCATTTCATCCTAACTAAACTTGGTTTTGTGAACTTTTGAGGTTCTTCTTCATCTCGTTTGAGCTTTTACACTTGAGGTAGGGATATTCTACACCTTAATATGGCTTTTAACCTAGATATGTGTTGTTGTGTATAGATGATGGGATTTGAGAGTGATTTTGAGTAAACTAGGGTTTGGGTTCAAAATTTAAAAGAGGGGTTTTCTATGTTGATCTATAAAATGACTATGGGGCCTTGTGTATGAAGTTTCTCTAGTGCTAAAATGGTGAAATCTAGTCATTTGGTTGAATTTGAGGAAAAGATAGAGATTTGCCCTAATTTGAGTTAAATAAATTATTTTATATAAATAATGAAATTGATATGGGAAATATGAAATTTGGAGGATGTATGAATGAATGGTGTAGTTTTAGTTGGATTTGATAAATCACTCTCCTATGGAAATTTGATAAATTATCTATTAATAGATTGTATATCTGTTTAGAAATATCTGTTTTGGGCTATCTGTGGAGGATAGCTATGATTGTTGTAGAAATTGCATGAAGATTAGGTGAATTAAAACTAATCATTTGAATTACGTCATTGAATATGACGGTTTGATTAAACTATTGAATATGTGATTTGGATAGTCAGTGTACATGACGATGCTTTTAAATACATTGTATATGTATCATTGTTTGGGAGAAGATAGGGGATGTACTCTATTTTGTGGGAGGAGATAGGGGATGGACTCCATTTAAAATTAAGTTGGCCAGAGTATCTAGGGTGAAAGTTCCAAAATCTTATATATATATATATATATATATATATATGGGTACCGATTCTCTCGGACGTGAATTCGAAAATGGCCAAAAATTGAAGTGTTGGATAATGGTTGTTATTGAATTGTGAACAAATGAGTTGTAGTCTCATTTGGGTTGATTAGATAATAATGAACTAGACTCGTCAATTGACTGGAAATGAATGAATGGAAATAGATTGAGATGTAAATATCAATACTGGATGGTCTTGGAAAGTATGTAAGTTGGTCACGAATGTTGAACATTTAACTGGTACATATATCTCAGTTAAACTTCATATATTGTGTTAGTACATCTCTACTGGGCTTTGACTCAACCTACTTGGGAAATCATTTTTAGGTACTGGTGACATACCACCCCCAAGGACATAGCTTGGGAGGACTAGGGGCTGAAGACTTTATTTTTGTTGTTATGTTTAAATGTTCATTCAAGTCGAGGGCTTTACATGTATAGAACTTAGGACTCTTTCTTTTATTGTAACCAAGTGATATCTTGAAAAGATATAAGCTCGTAGGACATTTATTTTGTTATCACCAACTTGTATTACATGCTGTAGATTCAGAATGAATGTTTGTGAATGTATAATACATGTAATACCTTTTTGTAATATAAATTATGATGAATGAAAGTATATCATTTTCATTAAATCGATGGATCTTATGAATGGATTATTTATATTGTATTTTGAGAGCGTTACAATCTTGCTTGCATGACTATAATTAATTATATTTTTAAAACAATTTTTTGCTTCAAATGCAATGATGTAAGTTAATTCCACGATTATAATCACATGGATGACAATGTAACAAGACACATGTCAAAGAGGAGAAGAGGTCAGTTGATTGACTTCGATTTATGTTTCAATTTGGAAAATGTTTGATAGCCCAAATTTTTGTAGCTCAAATGGCTCAAATGGCTCAAAACGACGTCATTTTACACCCAAACAACATCGTTTTAGGTGTTTCGAGCCATTTGAGCCATGATTTTTTGGGTCACCTAGCATTGTTGTTTCAATTTTTATTAGTAACATTCTAAACAAATTAAAGTTCGATTTACTTTTAGCGAGACTATCATTTATATTCACGTAATTTTATTATATTTAATTTTTAAAAATAAATAATATATATAATTTCATAAATAGATCATATATTTTTATTAAAGATAAATACATTGAAATCACATGAACATGACTTTAGAATGAATTTGATATATTTTTTTTTAACATGCATATGAGTTTACAAAATGATCGAGTATGATAAATTTACCAACCTAAGTTATGCCTCTCTAATTCCCATTGGCTACCTTCCATTTACTTTTTATTTTACAATCTCACATTAAACAAAGAAAGAAAAAGTGAATTGTTTCACTTACATAAAGTGAATCTTATGTTCCCGTTTATATAAGAAAGATGAGATTTTTAGTAAGAAGCCCTATAATCAATATCTCATACTCATTTTTTTGATTTTCTTAATTTTAAATAATTAAGAAAATCCCCATTGGCTAGCATAAAGTGATTCTTATGCTCCCATTTATATAAGCAAAATGAGATTTTTAGTGAGAAGCCCTATGATCAATATCTCATACTCATTTTTTTAATTTTCTTAATTTTAAATAATTAAGAAAATCCCCATTGGCTAGCATAAAGTGAATCTTATGTTCTCATTTATATAAGCAAAATGAGATTTTTAGTGAGAAGTCCTATGATCAATATCTCATACTCATTTTTTTGATTTTCTTAATTTTAAATAATTAAGAAAATCGCCACTGGCTAGCATAAAGTGAATCTTATGCTCCCATTTATATAAGCAAAAGGAGATTTTTAGTGAGAAGCCCTATTATCAATATCTCAGATTCATTTGTTTGATTTTCTTAATTTTAAAAAATTAAGAAAATCTCTATTGATTAGCTTCTATTTAACTTTTATTTTACAATCCTACATAGTTTTGATTTTAAAAATAATTTTGTATGAGATTTTGAAACTCTCATAATATTTAACTTTAAAATAATTACAATCCCACATCGAGAAAAGAAAAAAAAAAGTTAGTTGTTTCACTTATATAAAATGAATCTTATAAAGGGAGTTTTAAGGGAGAACCTTCTAGAAGATCTAAATCGTCATTCTAAAATTATTGAATTTTTTTAATTTTAAACAATTAAGAAAAATTCTCATTTCAATCCCACACCAAGACAAGAAAGAAAAAGTGAGTTGTTTCACTTATATAAAATTTTACAATTCCACATCGAGAAAAGAAAGAAAAAGTGAGTTGCTTCACTTATATAAAATGTTACAATTCCACATCAAGAAAAGAAAGAAAAAGTGAGTTTTTTCACTTATATACAATGAATCTTATAAAGGGAGTTTTAAGGGAGAAGCCTTCTAAAAGGTCTAAATTCTCATTATAAAAATTATTGAATTTTTTAAATTTTAAACAATTGAGAACAAATTTCATTAGTTAGCTTTCATTTACCTTTTATCTTACAATCCCAAATCGGAGAAAAAAAAAAAGTGAATTGTTTCATTTACATAAAGTGAATCTTATGCTCCAATTTATATAAATTATTGAAATTTCTCAATTTTAAACAATTAAGAAAATCCCCATTGATTAGCTTCTATTTAACTTTTATTTTACAATATCCCACATCAAAAAAAAAAAGTGAATTGTTTCACTTATATAATGTGAATCTTATGTTCCTATTTATATAAGTAAAAAAAGATTTTTAATGAGAAACCCTATAATCAATACCATTTTTTTTTTTTTTTTTTTTTCTTAATTGTAAACAATTAAGAAAATCTCCATTGGTTAGCTTCCATTTAACTTTTATTTTACAATCCCACATAAACGTTTTGATTTTAAAAATAATTTTGTATGAGATTTTGAAACTCTCATAATATTTAACTTTAAAATAATTACAATCCCACATCGAAACCTCCACAAATTAGATATAATATATAAAAATATATTATACCTAAACCAAACCAAATTAAAACTCTTTTTCCAAAACTAATTGGGTCCCACACTCCAATAAGGAGGTATACCCAACACAAGCTATGTCCTTGGAGGTGGCATGCTACCTGTACCTGAAAATGATGTCTCATAAAGGGTAAGCCACAGCCCAGCAGAAATACACTAAACCAGCTATGAATAATGACTAAAATATTAGCAATTGATGGATGGTCAACACCTATACACTCACTTATATCACATTACGGTTTCATGACATTTAAGTCCATGTTACATTTCATTTCTTATTTTTTTTCAACTTTGAGTTTGAAAACAAAACTCAAAACTTAGCCAAATAACTTAATGAGAATAAGACTCATCTTAAAAACACTTTCGAAATTCATGGTGAATACACATTTTGATACTGTATCAATAGCACATAAGCCACTCCCATACTATACGAACGATACACATTGTGGTGCTGTATCAACATGACATAGAAACACTTCTATACTTCACAATTGATAACGATATACATTTTAATACTATATCAAATCAAACAAACACTTCTAATTTGCAGCCTGATACACATTGTAGTGCTGTATCACTGTCATAAGAAAACACTTCTAATTCGCAGCTTGATACACATTGTAGTGCTGTATCACTGTCACAAGATTCGGTTTAGAGGTTCAGCCCCGTTCTTCCAATAAACCGTGGAGTACATCCCCCATCTCCTCCCACACAATGCAATGTATAGAAACAATTATCATATACAAATTAAATCAATCAATACACATTTGAGTGCTGTATTGTACCAACCACCATATTCAATGGCTTACTCAATTGATTAGTTTTAGTTTGCCTAATCATCATGCAATGTCTACAACAATTAAGACTATCCTTCACCGATAGCCCAAAGCAGTTATTTCTATACTGAAAATAAATGCACCAAATAGATATATAATCAACATTTAAACTAGGTGAGCGATAAATGAATCTAACTACACCCTTTAATTCCATACACCTCCAACTCCAACATTCTCAACTTAATTCCTCTTTTCTTCAAATTAATTATACCAATTAATTCATCAATGTAATTAGAGCATTTCCTATAATTAACATCACAACCCTAAGGTTCCATTTTTTTACCAATAGACCAATATTGATCTCATTTCTCTATGCCAAACATGCATATAAATTTATATAAACAAAACCCCAACTTTTGTAAAATTACACAAAGGCCCAAACTTTCTCAAAATTACCCAACAACCCCCAACCCATCAAAATACTAAAATTCAAAGACAAAACTCATGAGAAGGAGTAGGATATCCCTACCTCGAAGTTAGAGCTCAAACGGGGAAGCCGAAGAAAACCAAAATGCTCCAAACTCAAAGATTTCCTATTCTGGATCAAATGTGAGGTCCCCCTGATCGTATTCAATCAACACTTTTAACAAACGGCCGGAGGATAGGGAGACACTCTAAACTAGATCAAACCCTAGAGAGAAAGGAGTTTCTAGAGAGAGGTAGCTCTCAAAAATATCTTTTTAGAAAAGTAGATGAGACGAGAGAGAATATAAATACGGATTTTAACAATGCCCAGCTGCCAACTGATAAAGACATTCCCGCTCGAGCGGAGAACACAACGCTCGAGCGTCAAGAACAAAAAACTAGGTACGCTCGAGCGCAATAATGCTCGCTCGAGCGCCAAGACACAAGAATAAAGTACATCCGCTCGAGCGCGAAAACCAGTCCGCTCGAGCGTAGATTTTCCCCTCCCATAACTTACACCAAAAAGTACTACCCGCTCGAGCGCCAGAGTACCCGCTCGAGCGCTACCGCTTGCTCGAGCGTAAAGAAACCCGCTCGAGCGTAAAAATCACACCTGCAGAAGTTTTGTAGGGACACGAAATACTGGGAGTGTGTAATCTCCGCTCGAGCGCAACAAGGCCCGCTCGAGCGGAATGACCAAAAACCTGGCAACAAGATTTTAAACCAAGGTTCAACCCACCTGTTCGAAACAAGCCCAACACATCCTAAAACTCAAACAAATGGAATTAAAGGACGACAACAAGATAGATACAACTACTAACTCCACGGAACCGAGTCCGGAATACAACTGAACAGTAAAGGGACAACCGGGATCACTATATGTATAATACTCTTAGCATATCACCCGTGCTATGTAAAGGTGCTTTTGTAAATACAGTTTCAATCTGCAATCCAATGTGCATATCCATTTAACTTTTATTTTACAATCCCACATCGGGAAAAGAAGGAAAAAGTGAATTGTTTCACTTATATAAAGTGAATCTTATGTTCCCATTTATATAAGCAAAAGAATATTTTTAGTGCAAAGCCCTATAATCAATACCATTTTTTTTTTCTTAATTTTAAACAATTAAGAAAATCTCCATTGGTTAGCTTCTATTTAACTATTATTGTACAATCACACATAGACGTTCTGATTTTAAAAATAATTTTGTATGAGATTTTGAAACTCTCATAATATTTAACTTTAAAATAATAACAATCACACATCGAGAAAATAAATAAAAAGAGAGTTGTTTCACTTATATAAAGTGAATCTTATACTCTCATTTAATATTATAGTATTGTGCATGTTTCAGTTCAAGATGGTTTAAATTTTAAAACAAAATTTAAAGGTTTTAATTAATTAATTTTGTTGTAAATTTAACCGATTAGGCTGAATCGTTTTCGGTTTGACTGATTCGCTGCTATAACCAAGGTTTTTAGTTGTTTTATTAAAATATATTGTTTAGATTTGTTTGATTTGAAATAAATTAAGATTGACCTTATTAAAAATTTAACAAATGAGATTGCTTGATTAGAAATGAACTTCCCGTCCAAACAACTGTTAACTTTTATTTTACAATCTCATATCAGGAAAAGGAGGAAAAAATGAGTTGTTTCACTATATAAACCTTATGCTACCATTTAATATTGTAGTGTTATGTATGTTTCAATTCAAGACAATCTAAATTGTAAAATTAAAATAAATATTAAAAAGTTTTAATTAATTATTTTTTGTATTAGTTGGTTGGTCATTTGACCCAACCGATAAGGTAAATCGTTTTCGGTTTGACTGATTCGCTGGTTTAACTGCGATTTTCGCGGTTTTATCAAAATATATTGGCTAAATTTGTTTGATGCAAAATAACTTAAAGATTGACCTAATTAAGAATTAAACGGCTAAGATTACTTGATTCGAAATAAACTTCCTGCCCAAACAATTGTTAACTTTTAGACAAATAAAAAAATCTCCATTGGCTAGCTTTCATTTAACTTTTATTTTATAATCTCACATCGAGAAAAGAAGAAAAAAATGAATTGTTTCACTTACATAAAGTAAATCTTATACTTCAATTTATATAAGCCAAATGAGATTTTTAGTGAGCAGCCTTATGATCAATATCTCATACTAATTTTCTGATTTTCTTAATTTTAAACAATTAAGAAATCCCGATTAGCTAGCTTCTATTTAACTTTTATTTTACATAATATAAAAAGAATTAAATATAATTATAATATTTTTATTAAATAATATATTATTTTATCCTGTGCATAACACGAGCGATATGCTAGTATCTATACTATATATTAAGCAAAATGGGATTTCTAACCCCCAAGGCCTGTGGAAGCTCCAATATGCCAATCCTAATTTTCTAATTTTTTGTTTTAAAAAAAAAATTAACCTCAGCATTTTTTAACTTCTCTCAACCCACAAGACTTTTTGACTTCTCTCATAATTACTGCACTACCTTTTCCAAAACAAATAATTTGTATATTGAAAAGAATTTAAAACAAATATAAATATCTATATCTATATCTATATCTATCTATTTATTTATATTTATCTCTAACTTACAAGTTTTGTGGGAGTTTCAATATCTGAACCTTAATTTCTTAATTTTTTTTTTTTTGAAAAAAAAAACTTTTCCAAAACAAATATCTATCTATTAAAAAGAAGAAACAAATAATTTGTATATTAAAAAGAATTTAAAACAAATGTAAATATTTATATCTATAGCGATCCCGGGTTTACCCTTGTTGTATAGTGATCCGGACATGTGTCCGTGGATGTTGGTAGTTGTTTATTATCTTGTTTACATCCTTTATTACGTTGTATTTGAGTTATAGGATGTGTTGAGCGGGTTTGTTACAGGTTGGTTGAGTTTAGAAACTTGAGGGCGTTACAATATCTATATCTATATCTATCTATTTATTTATATTTATCTCTAATCCACAAGTTTGGTAGGAGTTTCAATATCTAAATCTTAATTTTTTTATTTTTTTTTTAAAAAAAACTTAGCACTTATTAAATTCTTCCAAATCTTTTTAATTTCTCCAATACACACACTCTTTTTAACATTTCACATACGTATTGCAAACAGTGAATCTCTTTTTTGTTTTCACCTTCTTGACTTCACACTTCTACACTTTCAACTTCAGTGACTACGTATGCAAACAGTAAGTCTGCTTTTTGTTTTCTTCTTCTTGACTTTTCCTTTTGTTTACTGTTTTAATATTGTAATTAGATAGCGCATAAAAATATTCGTGATTTGTCTAGCGAATAAAAAATTATAATTTGATTTTTTAATATGATTGAAGTTAGATAAATATAAATCCTCACAAAGAGAAAAATGTGATTATAATTAGTTGAATGATTCTTTTTTTTTTAATGTGATTATAGTTAATTTAATAGTTCTTTTTTTCATTTATTTATTTTATTATAGGAAAAATGTAATGTGATTATAATTTGTTCAATGGCTCTTTTTTTTAATATGATTGTTGTAGTTAGTTCAATGGTTTTTTTTTAATGTTATTTAATCTTTTTATTTACTATTTTAATTTTATTTTTAATATAATTGAAGTTAAATAAACATAAACACTCATAAAGAAAAAAAATGTGATTGTAATGTGATGTGATTGTAGTTTGTTCAATGGCCTTTTTTTTAATATGATTATTGTACTTAGTTCAATGGGTTTTTTTTTTAATGTTATTTAATATTTTTATTTACTATTTTAATTTTATTTTTAATATGATTAAAGTTAGATAAACATAAACACTCACAAAGAAGAAGAAAAAATATGATTATAATTAGTTCAATGGTTCTTTTTTTTTAATGTGATTGTAGTTAGTCAATGGTTCTTTTTTTCATTTATTTATTTTTTTTATTATGGGAAAAATGTGATGTGATTATAGTTTGTTCAATGGCTCTTTTTTTTTAATGTGATTTAATCTTTTATTTACTATTTTAATGGTTTTTTTTTACAATTATTTATGAAAAAAATATGATTGTAATTAGATAACATAAAAATATTTGTGATTTGATTTGATTTTTTTCTTATTTGATTTTTAAAGTACCAATTATTTATAATGATTAGATTGTATTTTGAAAGAAAAATTGAAATTGATTTTTTTAACTCACTATGTTTTTTGAAAAAAAAATTATTATTTTTTTTTTAACTATCAATTCATTTAATTTGTGATTTGATTTTTAACTCACTATGTTTTTTAAAAAACAAAATGGATTGTACTCATTAGGGTCACATAATGTACCAATTATTGATGATAATTAGATTGTATTTTGACCCAAAAAAAAATTGTAATTGATCTTTTTAACTCACTATATTTTTTGAAAAATAAATTATTGTGTTTTTTAATTATCAATTGACTTAATTTGTGATTGATTTTTTTAATTATTAATGAAAATTAGATAGCATTAAAAAAAATTGTGATTTGTATGATTGAACTTATTTCCTTTTGTTTATAATTTTATTTTTTAATATGATTGAAGTTAGATAAATATAAACACTCACAAAAAGAAAAATGTGGTTGTAGTTCATTCAATGGTTCTAAATAATCTTTTTTATTTACTATTTTAATGGTTATTTTTTTCAATTATTTTTTTTATTATGAGAAAAATGTCATTGTAGTTAGATAGCATTAAAAAAAATATGATTTATATGATTGAAGTATCTCCTTTTGTTTATAATTTGATTTTTTAATATGATTGAAGTTAACTCACAAAAAGAAAAATGTGATTGTTTTTTGTTCAATGACTCAAAATAATTTATACTATATATTAAGCAAAATGGGGTTTTTAACCCTCAAGGCCTGTGGAGCTTCAATATCCCAATCTGAATTTCTAAATTTTTTATTTTTTATTTTAAAAATAACTCAGTATTTATTGATTTGGTCAAAATCCCCTGATCAGCATTTATTAACTTTTTTTCAATCCACATGTCTTTCCACATGACTGCATATATTGATTTGGTCAAAATTCCCTGATCAGTATTTAAAATCCCCTCATACAGATAATTATAGATACAATCCGTGTATAGTTATTGCAGTACCCTTTTCAACTTTTATAAAAAATCTTTAAAAACATAATTTATATATTAAAAAAAATCTAAAACAAATATAAATATCTATAGTTATCCCGTGCATAGCACGGGATTTATAAGTTTTGAATACAAATTTTATAGTGATCCAGATTTTACCCCGACCTTTGTTGTGTTCCGGACTCGGGTTCCGTGGTTGTATGTTGTTGTCTATATCATATTTCCATCCTTCAGTTCTTTGTATTTGAGTTTTGGGACGTGTTGGGTGAGTTTGGAACAGGTAGGTTGCTAGTTGGTCTAGAACCTTGTTGCCCAGAATTTTGGTCTTCCACTCGAGCGAGGTTTGCAATCATTCAGTACTTTGTGTGTCTGCAAAATTACTATAGAAGTGTTTTCAACGCTCGAGCGGAGTTTATTATGCTCGAGCGGGTCTAAGCTCGAGCGGCTCCTCTGGCGTTCGAGCGACTGTCTGAAGTCTATAAAATACTGGACGAGTGTATTCTACGCTCGAGCGGGTAGTGCCTTGTTGATTGTGTCTTAGCACTCGAGCGGCCTTTCCTGCGCTCGAACAGGACTAATTTTTGTTTCTAACGCTCGAGCGGACCTCAAGCGTCAAAATCTCCGCTCGAGCGGACTGTACGTCTATCAAATCGCAAAAGTGACTTTTAAAATCACTTTTTCTGTCCTTTCTCTCTCTAAAGTTTTTCAAAACCCTAAGCTGAGAGCCTCTCTCTCTAAAATACTCTCTCTCTCTACATTTTGACCTAGATCTAGTGATCTCCTCACCCTCCTTCCTTTGATAAAAAGTTTGAGTTCTTTAAGATCTCCATTTTCATCCAAGTAGAAGTTGGTTTTGCCATCTTTGGAGCTAGTCTCTTGCTTGGCTCATCTTCTCTTTTTGAGGTAAGGATAATCTACTCATTACTATGAGCTTTAACATAAATATTGGTCATTTTGTATAAATGGTTGGTTTGGGTGAAGTTAGGGTTTTGAGTTTGAAATAGTAAAAGAAGGGTTTTCTATTTTTGGGTTCTATTGTATGTGAGGTCTTGGAAATGGGGTTGTTTGTGTATAATGGGTGAAATTTGGCCTTGGGTGCAATTTTTGGGCAAAATGGGGAAAAATCCCTAATTTGAATTAAATAACTATTTTGTATTAATAGTGAAATAAATGTGAAAATGTGAAATTGGTTTGAGAATTATGAGATTGGGGAGAAATGTGAATAAATGGTATAGTTGGACTGATAAATCACACACCTATGGAAAAGTTAATAAATTATCTGTTTGATAGATTTATTTATCTGTTTAGAAATAACTGTTTGGGCTATCGGTGGAGGATAGCCATAATGATGATTAGGTAAATTGAAACTAATCAATTGAATTATGTCATTGAATATGACCGTTGGATATAAACATTGAATGGAAATGGGGTTGTTTGTGTATAATGGGTGAAATTTGGCCTTGGGTGCAATTTTTGGGCAAAATGGGGAAAAATCCCTAATTTGAATTAAATAACTATTTTGTATTAATAGTGAAATAAATGTGAAAATGTGAAATTGGTTTGAGAATTATGAGATTGGGGAGAAATGTGAATAAATGGTATAGTTGGACTGATAAATCACACACCTATGGAAAAGTTAATAAATTATCTGTTTGATAGATTTATTTATCTGTTTAAAAATAACTGTTTGGGCTATCGGTGGAGGATAGCCATAATTGTTGTAGAGAATGCATGATGATTAGGTAAATTGAAACTAATCAATTGAATTATGTCATTGAATATGACGGTTAGATATAAACATTGAATATGTGATTTAAATTGATCATTGTATATGATGACGTGTTAAATACATTGTATATGTATCTTGTTTGAGAGGAGATTTGGGATGTACTCCATTGTGTAGGAGGAGATAGGGGATGGACTCCATTGATAATTAAGTTGGCCGGAGTATCCAGGGTAAAAGTCTCGAAATCTTATATGTATTTGGGTGCCGGTTCCTTCGGACGTAGTTCCGTCAAATGGCAAGTGAATAGAAGTGTATGAATGATGTTCATGATTGAAGTGTTGATAATGTGAGTTGTAGTCTCATTTTGAAATGTTTAGATATCAATGAATTGTTTTGAATAAATAAATGGAAGTGGATTGAAACATGGATGTAAATGTTGATTGGTTATGGAAAGGATGTAAGTTGGTTTACAAGTGTTAAACATTTGACAGATGCTAATGTTTTAGTTAATTCTCATATACTGTTTAGCATATCTCTACTGGGCTTTGACTCACCCTACTTGGGACACCATTTTTCAGGTACAGGTGATATGCCACCTCCAAGATCTTAGCTTAGGAGGTTTTGGAGTTGAAGACTTCCTTTTGTTATTCGTTTTGATGATAAATGTATATTCAAGCCAACTCTTCTTTTGTTGCAACCAAGTTATCTCTTGGGAAACTGTGAGCCCGTAGGGCATTTATTTGTTTAATATCTTTTGTAAAGAATACTCTGATAAAAGTAATATGTAACATATCTATTATGTTTTATGGATTTTATGAATGGATGATTATGTCTTATTTTGAGGGCGTTACAAATTTAAAATTATCATAATTAGCTCATAATTTTTTGTATTAAAGAGCAATAAAGGTAACGTTAAAGTTATTTACATATTTATATATTTTACAAAAAAAATGCTTTTAAGAAGAGATATTATGAGAGTTTTAAAACCTCATACAAAATCTACATACTATTATAATTGCAAAATGTTGTTATCTTATTAAAACTGAAAGTTGCAATTCTTTTTTTTATTTTATGTTTTTGATCTTGTTTAATCTTTGTTAATATGTGACACAATATGATTGGTCTATAAAATAATTTTATATTCTTAAAATAAAATTTAAAATTTAGATTATTCCTTAAATTATATTACCAAAATAAGATTAGTATTTTCCTTAATTTACGTATTTTTTATTAAATTATAAAATAAAATTTTAAATTTAAATTCTTTTAAAAATTATGTTACTATGATTAAAATGAGATCAATATTCACATGTGTTATAACGATGTGTTATAATATTATTGGTCTAAATATAATATTATTAAATATATGTATTCAAATTATTAATCATTATTAAAAGTTTATATTTTTATTTTCATCATTTTTTGTTTTAAATTTTATAATTTTTTTTATATCCTTTTAAATTACAATGACTTAAACAATAAACTTTTTTAATACAAACATTTTTTTTTAACAAAAGACAAAATAAATAAATAGCTTTTTTAACAATTGCCAAACATAATGCATTCTGATAATTTTTTTTTATTTTTATTTTTTTTAATCTCAATTGCCAATTAAACAAATTAAAATAGAATTTTTAGGAATGGAGTTAGGAGATGGAAAAATCAGGCTACAACCCTACGTAGTTAAGAAAATTTTAGATTATCCAGACAAATTAGAAGATAAAAAACAACTTCAATCATTTTTAGGGATTTTATAACCTTAGTAGAATAATAGGACCCGTATATAGCAAGACCACACCCACATGACAAAAATATTTTAACCAACATGATATAACTTTAGTAAGAAAAATTAAAGACATTCGTAGAAATTTGCTTGATCTACAACTTCCCTTAGAATCAAAATATAGTTGTAGAAACAGATGCAAGCCAATTAGGATGGGGAACAGTATTATTAGCTAAACCTAGTAAGTATGTTAGTAAAAATAAAGAGCGCATTTGTAGATATAATTTTGAAAAATTTAAAGAAAAAGATACAACCATGACCAGCTTAGATTTTGAAATATTAGGAATAGTATATACAATAAACAAATTTAGACTATTTTTACACAAGCCTTTTACAATTAGAACAGACTGTGAAGTTATAGTTAGATTTCATAATAACCTTAATGAGCGTAAACTTAGGGTTGGTTTGAGATGTTTTAAAAAAGTGCACTTTTTGACTTATTGGTTTATATGGGTTGGATTTGGGTTGGGTTTGATGTGATGTGTTAGAGAGGTGATGTGATTTAAATAAGATGATGTGACTTAAATAGGATAATGACTTTTTGACTTTTTGTATTATTTAGGTTATGCCAAACTTGGCCTTAGTAGTAGAAGATGGGCAAAAATTTTAGATTGTATAGTAGGACAAGGATATAAAGTAGAATTTGAACATATTAAAAGGAGTGATAATAAATTAACAGATTGGCTAAGTAGGAAAATTTATTTAGAAAAAGAAAATAACCAGTTTAATTTTTGTGCAAATAATGAAAAACAACAAAATAATGAACTTTGGGGGATTTGCTCTTTCCATTTATGAAGCTAGAAACAAATTCAAACCATTAACAGGAATCGAGCTAGACCCAGTTCAACAGTGTCTTTTAGACAACTTTTTGAACAATCTCAATCACCCAGCTAAACGTTTGTCAACCTTAAACTCTCTCAGTATATATTTTTCAAAAATTCAGAATAAACCTCTATCTAAAAGCTTTTCTTTCTATGTAGTAACTAAAGGAACCAAGCCCGGTATTTATCATGACTGGATAGAAGTTGAACCTTTAGTTAAAATTTTTTCCATACCTCAGTTTAAAGGATTTTATGATTTCGAGTCAGCCAGTACCTATGCCTGCAGACAGATAGGAACCATTACTTTATCAGCCAAATAGCTAAAGATTATCTGGGCACATTGAGCAAGATGCAATCAACTATTCTTGCTACTAGTGAAGTTCCAGTTAGCCAGATAATAGGAAGCAGTAGTACTAACCCTCAGCTAGATTCTCAAAATCCCCTCCAAATGTGCAGACATTGTGAAGGCCTTACCAGAAATTTCAATAAAATTATGGATAAAAGCAAAAAGGTTAGTGAAGAGCTAGACTAGCTTCGAGACGAAGAAAAACAATTGAGAGCAATCATTCACGCCCTAACTAGCCAGCTTAAAAAACTAACTCCAGAAAAAGCGTCCACTCCCTTTTCTAACCTAGAAATCAGACAGCTTACCAATGAGGAATTTGAACAATTGAGTGTTAGAATGTATTTCTTCAGGCATTCTATCATTCAATCTTTTTGTGAGAAAAACCGATAAATAGAATATCTTAAACCCTATATACATACCTTAGCCGAAGATAGCAGAAATAATGAATTAGTCACTATACAGCAATTTCTTCATGACCTCTTCATAACAGGAGTTCAGTGCCCTGGTATGGCGTATCAGTGGACTTATCTCTACGAGGACGAAGAACAACCTTATTTACAAGAAGAAAGATGTATAGATAGGCCAGAATATTTTGATAGATGTCAGTGTAATCTAGATTTCAGCATCTGTCTTTGCCAGATAAATCTAGCAACTTTTGAGCCACTGGAAATAGAAATTGAAGGCAAAACTTGTCATCTAACAGCTATCTAATTGTTAGATTATGACTTTGTTTCTAGAATAATTTTTTCAGATCCAGATTAGACAGATAATTTTGGAAATAAACTTGCTCATTCAGTACTTTGTGTAATGGAAGAGCATCATCCGTTTGTAGAAGTATTGATTGATAGCAAGCTACCAGAATGGAAAGAAATAAGGTGCATTCCAACTAAACATAAAAATGTACCTTAGAGGAACTTCGACATTTCCAAGATACCCAGGACTTCTCAATCGGAGACCCTGACCATGCAGAAATTTTCATTTAGAGATCAGCTTAATAAATGAAGGAAATTTGCTAATAGTACTCTATTAGCATATAATGGAAGCTATGGTAGTTTCGTCTGTGAAGATAGAAATCAGAAGATATACAGCAATTTAGCCATTCCAGGTTTTCCCTTCAGCAAAGAAACATTTGTAGATGAAAGCCGGTATCCCAACTATTAGCATAGTGTCTCTCATGATTCATCAGTAATAGGAGAAGAAAATAACAAATGAGAAAATGAACCAGATAATAGAGATGATTTTTACGATTAACTTTCAGCAACAGATTTTGAAAATCTTTCAGATAGATTGTACGGGTGAAAAAAAAAAAAAAAAAAAAAACATAACAGTGCACTCCATAATTAGAGGTTGGTGGGTTAACTCAGGTATTAATTAGTGTTTGAAATTTTAAAATGGATTAAGTTTTTATAATAATAATAAAAAAATAGTAAACAAATTTTTGTTATTAATTTCTTTAAAAAAATGTTGATTTTTTTTTTATATATAAAAAGTTAACAACAATTTCCAAATTTTAATAATGAAAAATAAAAAATTATACACTAAAGTAGAAAAGAGTAGCACACATTACATATTGGAGAAAAATAATTAAGTTGCGTGAAAAGAATGATAATTTTTTTTTAAAAAAATATTAGAAATTTTAAAAATTTTATTAATATTTTTATTAAAGGTCTCATGACTATACCTACATGAGAAAAATTTTATGTTAGGAAGAAGGAAAGTCGGTTACGTTAGAAAACGTTATGAACAAACGACGTCGGTCTACGAACCTATAAAAGCGGAACGCTGGGTTAGTTTGTTGGTTCTCTCTTCATGTCGGGAAACCCTAATTGATCTTCATTCCGATTGGAAAAACGGTGCGAATTTTTGGTTCATCGATTTGTCGATTCGTATTTCAGATTATAGGAACTATCGTTTGCTATTCGATTCAATTGTGTATATATATATATATATATCTTCTAAAGTAAAACACCTTTCTATATCTGAATTTATTTCAGGAGATGTATGCAATTTTTCGAATCGTCACAGAAGTTGAACTTTTTTTTTTTAATCTGTTTTTCCTTTTCTTTAATGGCAAACAATTATATTTGTATTGGGTGAGTGTCAATGGACTCATCTATGTGAGCCCTAAGAAGCCAATCAATGTTTGAGGAGGCATGGTGGCATAGAAGGGTTTGATCAGGGTTTAGGATGGTGCAAGAATTGAAATTTTTGAGTGTCTTCTAGTGAGTAATCTTACTAATTATTATGCATAGAGGTATTGAGATAACAACCAAACACTAGTGCACTTACAATCTGCAAGTTTGAATGGCAATCTGTTATTTGGGTCCCAACAATTCAAAGTGCCAAGAACTTTAGTTTGGTACACTTTCAATATTGAACATTACACTTTTGTGATCTCCATGTTTTTACAGAAAAGATATTGAACCAAAACCTTTTTTACCCCCATAATGTTTCGAATGAGTAGGGCAACTGATGTAACATGTAAGGGATGAACAGATTGGAATTAAGTTTTATTTCGGTTCATTGTTTTTTCTATTAAAAAAAATGTGCAATTTATAAGATAATAATAATGTTCAGCCTATACTATATTGGTAATTAATTCTTGTCTATAGAACTACCTTATGACACGTAAATTTCTCATCAAGCTGTATGTGCAAGCTATACAAGCGCCACCCTCATTTTATGCCTTTTCAGTTCTTGAAGTACGCAGATATGAGCTTTGGAATCTTGCATTTTATATGATTGGCTGTTTATATGTTGTTGGTAACATTCCATCCTTATTCATGCACTGAATTTCCAGTAGCATATGAATGACCTTTTTTTTTTTTTTTTTTTTTTTTCAACTGAACTAGAAGTTATAGCTTGTATAATGTTTCTTCCCCATGTACACTTTTAGGTACTCAACATCAGGAGCTCAACTCTTTTGGTATTATTGGTCAACTAATATAGGAAAAATCTATTTGGACCTCTGAGATCTCTATGTCACCAGAATGTTTTTTAAATGATGTTGCATGCATCTTAGTTTTCTATGGCACTAAAAACTTTTTTAATTGATGTTGAAGGATTATTACCATGGATTTAAATGCATCTCTTCCATCTGAAGAATATGAAAGGATACATAAAGAGCACATAGAAAAGCAGTCTGCAGGAAGGAAGCTTGGCCTGGCTGCAACTGAAACCTTGCACCAAGTATTATTCTGTCTTTCTTTCTAGTTTACCCGTTTCTTTTTTTGATTAGAAAAAACAAATAGTATTAGGTTCAATGGTATTCTTTTGAAGGAAGGAAAAAAAAAAGAAAAAAAAAAAAGAAAACAGTTGTTTCAGTAGTCTAGATATGATGGCAACCACATCCAGTCCTTATAAATGTTTACGCTTGCCTCATAAATTAGCAAGGACTTGAAATTGGATTTTTTTTTTTATATGGTTCCATCAATAGGGAAAGTATCCAGTGTGTCAATGTAACACAATACACCTGACGTTGGATATTTTTTAGTGTCATCAATTCCTTCTCCTCCAAATAATGTAAATGTTAGCACTACTGAGTGTGGGGTTGGTGATAAACCCCTTATTATTCAGTACCTTTCCAACCTGAGTTTGGGTGGTGCACTCACCCTCTGCTTAAAAAATCTTCCATGGTTAGGTGATTGCCATGATATGATGTTGGAGGGTTAATTTAGGTGATTGTTAACCTTTTGTTCATCCTAATGCATTTGCTCATGAAGGTTTACTTAACATGATGTTCAAGGGTGTGGCTTGAAGATGAGCACATTAGTGGGTCATTATTGTTGCATGCTTTTGCATACAGATGAAGTTGGATACTGTACAATATTCTCGTTTTCTATTCATAATTTCTTCTTTTTTTTTTTTTTCATTGTTGGTGTTTTATTACTGATTTTGTGATTCATGCATCAGGAAAGAGAAGAAAGACATCGAAGGTTGAAAAGAGAATTCCCAGACAAGGGACCAATGCATGTTGTCCAGTCATCGACTCGTAACTCCGGATTTCAGATGAGAAACCATAGAGCTTTTGACCAGAACAGTCTTCCTCCTGGTAAGCTATGAAGGTTATTGATTTGTTTATAAATATTAAAAATATCCATATTTCTCTAGCTTAACAAATATTTAGTGCTTGTATGTCACTCAACTGTGGTATTTAATTATTAAACAGTATATGAGTGTCTTTTGAATAATATTCATCTTACTTTTCAAAATCTTGAGTTTGGTTTTTTGTTTTTAAATTGATCAGTCTTGTCATATAACATAACTATTAGGATTTCATGCTTAGCCACTTTTCCCCTTCGTTTACTTTGGTTGTACCAGAGGATAAGAAGAGTGACTAATGGGTATAATATAAGTTCACTGTTCTAACAAAATGCAGTGTTGAAATTTACCCTTTAAATGTTTATTGTAGAAGATTGATGTTCTGACATGAAACTGAAATTGATCAAGTCATATTCCAGTAGAAGGTAGAAGCAATACAAGTGTGATTTTATGCCTAAGTAGGGTTTTTAAATCCTTGATAGTCTATATTTGATATTTAATACAGATGTCCTTTACCCATCACTACAAGAAGTTGGGGTGTGTTGGGGAGCTATATCTTTTCACATTTCATTGTTATGTCTTTTCTTTTATACATTTTTATCATGTGTTTTGGTTTTTTCATGAAAAAAAAGGCATCTGAATTAGTTATTTATTGAGAAAAGCATATTATTTACTGTTGCAAACAATTTATATCAGCTAGACAAATAGGTGAACTGGTTGAAATTGCAAATTCAAGTTTCATGTGCGAATTGAAGCTGCACTAACCCTTGTATCCAATACCGGGTTTTGAACTGGATGACATGTGGGAATTGCTTTGGTAGTGTCTGGATGCTTGGTGAAGATCTGTGGTATTCTTTGTTCTTTTATTATTATGATTTGTAAATATTTGAAGAGAATAATTAAGTATTCTGTATTGTAAAAAATAATGTGCTATTCTTGTAGAATTAATATTTACTTAAATTTATTATTTGGTCAGAACTCTTCCGGTGTTCGGCATTATATGAGTCTTTTCAAATTTTCATGCTTTAATAGTGTTGTGGTTTCTATCTTTCTAAAGATTTAGGGTATTGAAACTTTATATTTTGGATTAAAATGTGATTTTTTTTTTTATTTTTATAGCAAAGTCAGATATTGTTTATTTTTGCATTATCCTCACACTGCAGGTTGGTTGGATTGCCCCGCATATGGTAATGAAATAGGTGGTATCATTCCTTCAAAAGTTCCTCTTGGTGAATCCTTCAATGAGTACATCCATCCTGAAAAAAGATACTCTTCGAGGCAAGTCATTCATCAGCAAAGACAGTTGGGAAGAGAAGTAAGTATAGATCTTATGGAGTTCTTCAAGTATGATGTATCCTCCTTTGGACTCCCTTTTTTTTTTTTAGTGTGTGCTCGCGCGCCCTCTCCCCTCTGTATTGCAATGGTGCTGTATTGACCCTTGAAATTTAAGATGTCACTTAAGTTGCTAATATCTTTACTGTTATTTTGGCCGATCAGCATATATTTGCCCATTGAATTTTTTTGTTTGTTTGCATCAATGTTCTTCAAGAGGGGCCTGCCTAGTGCTTTGGTTTGGAGGGGGATATTGATGACCCTTTTATGGAAGAGGCCAGATAATTTTTTGGACTCTTTGGAAGTCGTGATCTCCTTGTAACATCAGGGGAATATGCAGTGATGAGCTTACATGGTCTTATGAATTGATGCCACTCCACTCCTCCTTGTTAGCCTATATGACACTTCTTAAGTCATAATATTAGTTATAGAGGGAATAGCCACTTATGACCCACTTGTTCTTTAATTTCTTCTTATTTTTCTTCTTTTTTGGCGAAGTATAACTTAGATATACCAGGTCAATGAGTTTGTTACATGCTCGAGTGGACGATGAGCAATATGGTTGGTTAGTTTATGCATCACAAATGAGTGTGTTTCCTTGAATAGTTTCTGATATTGTATTAATGACAGTTGATTTCACATTCCTTGCATATGATTTGGTACTTGAGCTTTGTTTAGTTTTGGCTTACTTTTAAAGTGTCATAAATTATTTGGAGAGAGTTTCACGGAATCTTGTTTTATTATTCTTATTATTATTATTATTCAAACAACAACAACAACACCCAATTAGTACACATTAATGTGTGCTTGAGAGGGGAAAGATTGGGTACACACCTGACCTTTGGCATAGTGTATAAAGTGATTGCCCCAAGACTTGAACCCATAACCTCTAGGTTATTAGGCCAAGGTTTTACCATTGAACCAATGGTCACCCCTTATTATTATTATATAATTTTAGAGAGATGTGCCATTGAACCTCGTCCACCACCACGCCTATCAACATTCCCAACATAATCCTCACCCTTAGTTGGTTCTGGAATCCATCCTGTCGAGCATCCTTGTTTGCAGGATCAGCTGCTTGCCAATTCGAAGATCTTCTATTGTATCCACCCCTGCCTTGACCACATCCATCACGCCTATCACACTTCTCAACCTCACCCTCAGCCGGTTTTAGGAACACATTAATGCTCATTGACTTGTGAACTTTGTCATCCTTCTTTTTAAGCTTGTCCTTCTTAGAGTCCTGTTTGCTGTCTTCTGCCTTTTTCCCAACTACCTGCATCGATTCAAAATCCTTGACAAGGGTGACCTTCCTTTCCTCTGTCTTTAAAGCTTCCAAAGCTTTCCTCTTTTCAAGGAGCACCTTCTGATATTGTTCAAGAGTCATTTTCTTTACTTCTTCCCTTTTCTCTTCCTCCCAGGCCTTCCTTTTAGCTTCCTTTTCCAATGCCCCTTGGGTCCTCCTCCTAGCTTCTTTCGCCTCTTCATCTTCAGCCTTGTTCCCAGAGGAATCATGAGCAGCATCTTGAAAAGCATCTTTTGATACTTCAGTAGTTTCCTACGATCACACTATCATCATCACCTTCATTACTGCTAAGTGCCTCCTTAGCCCCAAAGGTATTCATCACCTCATAATTATTTCCATTGTGGACACCAAAGAAGCTATCCCCCCGAGTTTTGTATCCTCCACCACCACCATCATTATCTTTTCTCTCACCACCATAACTTGAACGGTCCTCAGTCACATGTTCCTAACTGTCACCAGTACCCCCTCCCTGATCCTTATTTTTAAGTTGCTGATTGCCCTTAACAAATTGGCTCTCTTTCTCAAACCCATTATCTTCATTCAGTGCCCTTCCTTGACCAAAGCCTCTTCCTCTAGCACCTCCATGTCTACGCCCACGTGCACGCGCACCATTATGAACCCATCCCTGCCAATTGCCATCATCCTTGTTCCCAGCAGTATCCCCACCATAACTCCCTTGATAACCATCAGTATTTCCAAAGCTTTGTTGATACCCAACGTCCCCTCCACGATTCCTTCTAGGACCATCAAACCCTCTATTGTACCTCCCATAACCATCAGTTCCACCACTATTCTGTTTATAACCATTGGCTCCTCGGTTATTTGGTTGATAACTATTTGCATAGCCCTCCTTCTCAAACTGCTGCACATCATTCTGACTAGACCTCCCTGAACCATGACCTTGGCCTCATGTTCCTCCCCGGCTTTCAGTTCTCATAGATTGAGGAGGAGGAAGAGGTTTTGACGGAGGAGAGTGAGAGTGGTGGCTCCGTTCATTCTTCTTCTTCTTTTCCGCAGTGGCGGAAGAAGCCTCGGCCTTCAAGGCTACGTGGGTGAGAAAGGTCGAGATATCGTCCCCTTCGTCATTGCCCAAGAGAGCGAAAGAGTTGTCATCGCAAGCCATTGAAAGCCAAAAACAAAAAGACGATGACAAACAGAGAAAGAAATATTGCGATCAAGAACACGACCACATCGAAAACCCAACTCTAAACCCTAACCTAGAAGAAAGAATCATCAAACCCTCCATTCTCAAGTTCGCATTACGACTCTCTCTCTCTCTTTAAAAATTGCAAGTAGAGCTGTGTGTGTTTAGAGAGATTAATTTATAAATCCTATTTAGAGAACTTATAGCCAAAAAAGTCCACAAAGTATTTTTGTGTTCCACTTAGTCCCATACATTTGAAATTATATTCCAATAGGTCCTTTCTCCCATATTAGAAGTATTATATGGACTATTTTACCCTTATAAACTTCTATTATAATATATATATATATATATATATATTTATACCATATATCTAGGAGAGAGAAAATTATTATTACATATATTTCATTTATGATATATATATATATATAATATTGTGTATAAATATAGAAGATTATTATTTTTAGTATTTTCTTTGCCTCAATGCGAGGGATTCACTTGATCAAAGATTTTCCTTCACCATTATTTTACAATAAGATCTTGTCATGGAAGAACATTTGGAAGATAAGGTTAGTTATACATGTAGACCAATGATAGAGATGATGATGGACTCACAACAGAGATGATGGCAAACCAGTGATGAACAATCATTTTTTAGCCATTGTTATACATAAACTGTAGTTCCATTGTCGGTTTGTGTAGTCACCGATGTTGTGTAGTTTATTCGCCGGTGTTATGTTGGAGTTGATTATATACAGATTTTTCTAAAAAGGTGCGTCTATATATATAAATTATTTGATGATTTTTTTGTATATTGTTATACAAAATTATTTGCTGATTTGTTGTATATTGATTGTTACTATGCTTTTTGGTTAGACAATCATCTTTATTGCCATTGAACAATCAAAATAATCGATTTTCACTTTTTTTAATTTTGTTTCGTATTTTCACGTTGCAATGTGAATGTTCACATTGGTATGAGTTTAGTTTTTTTTAAGGCTAATTGTATGTTAATTGTAAACTGTGAACATTCATGTTATATTTTGGTATGAATTTTGTTTTTTTGAAGGTTAGTTGTATATTTGTTTGTTGTTTTTGTTACTATGCTTGTTGGTTGAACAATCATTTTTGTTACCACTGAACAATTGAAATAGTCGATTTTTACTTTTTTCAATTTTATTTTATATTTTCACGTTGCAATGTGAATGTTTATATTAGTATGAGCGTAATTTTTAAGCGTAATTGTATGTTAATTGTAAATTGTAAACATTCATATTGTATTTTGATATGAGTTTTATTTTTTTGAAGGTTAGTGGTATGTTTGTTGTTTATTGTGAACATTCGCATAGTACATTGATAGGTGTTTTATTTTTTCGAAGGTTAGTTATATATTAGCAGTCATACCAGCACAAACATCATGTGTATATAGAGATGTGAATGTTTACATTAATTCTGTAATACAAATAGGTAGTCACACCCAATATTAATGTTCATACACTCATGTAACATTGAGAGTATGTATGGTTCCACGAGGAGATGTTTATTTATCAGCATACATTTGTAATGTGAAAGTTCACATCAACATGAGAGGTTTTCAAAAGGTAGATGATTTAGGATTTTAAGAATGTGAGATTTTATTTTGTGGAACGAGGGAGAGATTTTTTCCCCTAGAATGAGGGAGAGTTTTTCTCTATGGAATAAAGAAGAGATTTTCTCCCTGG
Organism: Camellia sinensis; assembly: GCF_004153795.1. Taxonomy (NCBI): domain Eukaryota; kingdom Viridiplantae; phylum Streptophyta; class Magnoliopsida; order Ericales; family Theaceae; genus Camellia; species Camellia sinensis. The sequence goes on along the minus strand of NW_021024683.1, from coordinate 3,790,360 downwards.
AATGAGGAGATTTTCCCTAGAATGATGAGAGATTCTCTCCATAAAATAATGGAGAGATTTTTTCAATAGAATAAGGAATTGTTATTATTTTTTATTATTAATTTCAAAATAGAAATAGGTGCAGAAAGCTAGAAGGGTGATTTGGTCATATTACACCAAATAAGACCTAATGGAATAATAAAAAGAATATGGGTTAAATGGAACACAAGTCATAAAGAATAGGATTTATTAAAAAAGCTCCCATAATTTTAATTCAATTTGTCCTTTTGGGAAGTTTCGTAAAGATGTAAGGTTAAGGGTCATCTTTAGAAGGAATGGTTTTGTAGGTGTAGACTACCATTCCAAGTCTTTCAAAGTATTTGAGATGTGTGGTAGACCCCATTTGGGTTTGTTTCTAGAGGGTGCTTCTGTTTAAGCAGAAGGTCTGAATGGGGCATTTGCTTAGGGTGCTTCCACTAATTTTAAGTGCCAAGCTAGTTTTTTTTTTTCTTTTTTTTTTTTTGGAGAAGTGCCTCAAGGTTCTTCTTAGCTTCACGGTTATTTGGGCCCCTCTCATACTTGCATTAAATTATACCTACTTTCAAACTTTGCTCTACTGAAAGTGATAACTCAATACATGTCCCTATTTTAGCAATGTTTGAATAACCTTTGTAAGACATATTCACAATCACAACTTATTTTTTTCATCGCGTAATTTTCCAGCACCTTTTAATAAAGCATCCTCAAATAAGTTTGGCAAGCCCAAATGGGTTCATCATCTTATACCCATTATGCTCAGGGATAAGCCTCTTGGGAGGTAAACATATTGATATGAAGAGGGGATGAATTAAAACATACACATGCATGTATTTTAAATAGAGTTTGTGCTCTGCCTGCATTATTAGCTAGTGGTTGGTGTTTTAGCATCTGTTTAAACTAGGTTTTCATTGATGAATTTTTGTTTAACTTTTTGCGATGAATAGTAACTAAAAATTTTCACTTCACTAATTTGTCAGCTGGGTTTGGTGATTGATCTTACGAACACAAGTCGTTACTATCCGGAATCAGACTGGATAGGAAAAGGTATTGAATATGTTAAGGTAAGAATGTGAATGGTTGTTTCTCATCATGCTTTTGGTGTGTAAATGGATTACAAAAATTCAATACCTGATCACTTGCTGTTTGACCCAGATCAAATGCCAGGGAAGGGATTCTGTACCTGATAATGCATCTGTAGATAAATTTGTATATGAGGTACAACCTTCCACTTAACTGTCTAAATCTCTCTCTCTCTCTCTCTCTCTCTCACATGTTAGATCCTCCGTGTGGCAGTATTTGTCTAAACCTGATAGAGAGACAACTTAAATGTTTTCTGTTGGCGCTGTGTCCTTATAATGAGATGGTTTGTCTATTGATCTAAGGAGGAATGGCAGTTTTCTTTTATTTGGAAATATTGGCGCCTCAAAACAGTTTTTTTTAAATATTATTTTATTTTTGTTACTGATACTTGTCGTATAATTTGTTTAGGTTTTGCAGTTTAGATCTCAACAGATGCACTTAAATAAGATTATTCTTGTCCACTGTACACATGGGCATAACCGCACAGGTTATATGATTGTTCATTTTCTTGTCCGTACGGAATCAATTTCTGTGACCGAGGTATGTAACTTGATTATCTTGTGACAAATATATATCGCACTGGGCTCTTTTGGCAGTGTCCTTAATTTTGCGTATTTGTTTCGCTTCATTTATCATTCAGGCGATTGAGAAATTTTCTAGAGCACGTCACCCAGGGATCTATAAAAGGGATTATATTGATGGACTCTACAGTTTTCATAATGAACAAAAGCCTGAATTTGTTGTTTGCCCCCAAACTCCAGAATGGAAGAGATCTTCTGATCTTGATATTAATCATAGAAGTGTGCCTGATCAGGATGATGATGGGGCTTCCATTTTGCATGTACGTGCTGTCTGTTTGAGTACAATCTTGTTACCAGTTACTAGTTCTGTTTTTCTATTTGACTGTCAACTGTTGACCATTCTCATGCAATATAATATTTATGGGACTGTAGGGTCAGGCACCTTTGTTACATAGAATTAAGGGTGTTGGCTGTGGTTATGTGTCTAATTGTTGTATTCTTTGAATCCCCATGTCTTAGGACACTTGTGCATGGCTCGTCTTTTATTTTAGGGTAAAATGGTGTTTACAAAGTAGCATAGAACATCTAATACATAGAGTTTAATGCATTGTTATATGGTAAACTCAATTTCTAACACTGCATAGCCTTGTCCTTGTAAGCGAGGTCACTTGATCATTTGCCTTCTGTTGCTCCTGATATGCAGATCATCTTTTGAATGGTTCATCTTTCTCCTTTCATTAAGCTCATAAACTATAATACTAGGTCCCTATCATTTCTTAAATTTCAAGGTTAATGCCTGTAAGATTGATTGATTTATTTTTGTTACTCATCATTTCTTTGAATACTGCAGGAGAATCTTGTGAGGAATGAAGTAATGACAAATGATGATGTTTTGGGGGATTCCATACCTTTTGAAAAACTACAGACAATGAGACAATTCTGCTACCAAGCATTAAAGTTGAATTTACGGGTAGGCACTTTTGAGGTCCTCTCGTATCTTTGTTTGTTTGTTTGTTTGTTTGGTTTTTTTTTTTTTTTCCCCTTCCTAATTCAAATTTACTTCTATTAGGTGTCAATTTTTGAGATTGATGGCTTGATCATTTTTATCACATCATTGTATTCATATTGGCAATTTTGATATGTAGCTTTCACTGCCCTCTGTAATTAGTCTTCTAGAATTTTTATATAGGTTCTGTTATTTTTCAACCTCTAAGGTACTGCCTCTCTATTTCATGCTAAATGTTTCATTTTATATTTACTCATTTAAGTTGTTTAAGGTTTTTACTAGTGTTTTCTTTTGTTTTATGGATGGCTTAACCCATGATGGTATACTACTGTTGTTTCTTATCACAAAAACAAAAAAACAAAAAATCTTGGTTTCATATCATGTATTGATATTTCTTCTTCTTCTTCTTCTTCTTCTTCTTCTTCTTCTTCTTCTTCTTCTTCTTCTTCTTTTTTAAACATTCAAAATTTTAACATATGCTTTTGTATTTCTCTCTCTCTCTCTCTCTCTCTCTCTCTAACTCAAATTTTACCTGAAAGTTGGAAATCTATTTGACGTTAATTTTATAATTTATATAGATATCTTTACCTCACAAATGTTTTTCAAATCTAAAGACATCATTGGTTTAGGTGTTTGCTTTTTGTACTTGATGTGCTTTTCATTTCTATTTTATCTGATACATTTGGGAAAATATCCCATTTTCTTGGTCTTCAGGCGAGAGGAAACACACAATTTCCAGGGTCACACCCTGTCTCTCTCAGCAGGTCCAATTTAGCCACACCCTTGTTAGTGATAATTATGTATTCAATGGCTCTGTTTTATTTTGTTGATTAAAATGATTAAAATCTCAAGTCTGTGCTCCATTCCCTCATGCATTAAGGTTGTTTCACAAGTTTTGAACAGGTAAATATTATGCATGATTTTTCTTTTTTTTTTCTTTTTTAATTTTCTACAGTATCCTTACTAAATTAGAAGAATGCACGAGAAGGGAAGATCAGAAATTCTTCTAAAAGGAAAATAGGCAAATGTAGCACTAATGATGTAGAATGGCATGTATAATCACCTGCAGTGAATGAACAAGCTTATGGGGGTGGGGGGTAAGAATGCACTTAGAAGTTGTTTGAAGGAATTATCTTTCTTGTCTTAGCTATAACTCTGCTATTGGATTACTCCTAATTGTAAAATTCACTAATGAGGATATTTCCAAAATTTCCTGAAGTATAGGTGAGGGTAAGGAAGTGTTTTAGATATAGGTTTCTGAGATGAGAGATCCTCTCAAATACCTGAAGGATCCCTCCGGTATTCTTGATGTTCTCTCCATATTTGGAGCAGTAGGATTATTATCAAGAAATGAAAAATGCCTTGTAAGTATAAGACAACAGTGCTTTTGCACATTTGTTTCCTAAAAGAAGAGGATTTACAAAATCACAAGACTGCTTCATATATTCATGGTCTTCAAATCACAAGAGCGCCTGAGATATTCGTGATCTTCTCAGTATTTAGGAAGGAATTTCTTATTGCCTTGATCTGTCTCATGAAGTTAGACTAAACTCAGCCTTTGCCAGCAAGGGCCTAAGACCTTTGCCATTGGAGCAAAAGTCGAAGTAGGTCCATTGGAGCAAAAGTCAAAGTAGGTGTGATTTCTTAAATGTTTCTATTATGTTTTGTTCTTTTAACAATTTCGAGCTGCCCTTTTTTGAATATTTTAAATTCCCTCCTTGATCCCCTTCATGTAGAATCTGTATTTGGTCTCGTCATTTTCTTGTTCACCAAAATTTTTTATCTTTGTGCCCCTTTTGGGGATTTCTTTCTAATGGGTTTTGTTTCCTCATCCAGTCCTATGATTTGTTGATGTTCCTAGATACAAGTTTTGCACAACTCCTCCAACATCTCTCAGACCCCCAACCCCAAAAAATAAATGAAGTAAGCTGCATGATCTCAAAATTCATTTCACCATTTTCAAATTCATACAAAGAAAAATCGCAGTTATGCCTCATACTCTCTAAGTAAATGAACAAGTTCTCACTTTATGGCATTAGACTCCATGATTATTAGTAAATGGTTAGAAGTTGCTCACAAGAAAGTTATGCTAAACAATAGTAGAAATGTAAAAGAAAAAAGAGAAATGTGCAGTTAACAACTTAGGACTGATTGATGCTGTATTAATTCGTGAAAGAAGATTTGCTTTATTAGTCAGTTAGAGTAAAAAAGGAGGAACAAATGTGTAATTGATGCTTTATGAATTTAGTAATTAATGAGGATTTTGAAATAATAAATTATGTTTGGTTGCCCAGAGGGTTGAAAACTTAACATAAGTTTGCTTTTGGAATCACATTATTCTTGTCCCAGGACATAATAATGATAATAATAATGATGATGTGGAAGGTAGTGTATTTTTGCTTTTACCTAGATGAGTTGGGGATTGTACCCTACTGAATTCTATTTTACCTTTATAGTATCTATTTTTGTCTCATTATTTTCAAAATTTTAAGTTTGCATACTAGTTTTTCAATTTTCAGGGACAATTTACAACTTTTAAGGCAGCGATATTACTATGCCACATGGAAAGCTGATGGAACACGATATATGATGCTAATTACTTGGGATGGGTGTTACGTGATTGATAGAAATTTTTGTTTCCGAAAGGTTGAGTTGCGGTTTCCTTGCAAAAGCACAAATAAGGTAATCATGCAATATGCCATATTCATATTCTCTATCCTAAGAATGTTTTTGGTTTCCAAATAAATCAATTAATTAATTAAATTAAAAAAATTGGTAGATGGCCTTTTTCATGTATGTTGTTTGTTGTCAGGGTATATTTGAGAAGACGCATCACTATACATTACTTGATGGAGAGATGGTAATTGACATTGAGCCAAAGACCCAAAAGCAGGAGAGAAGATACCTTATTTATGATCTGATAGCAATTAACCAAGTGTTTATTATGGAGGTTAGACATATCATATATGGTGGCTATACCAATTGAAAAGGCTATTCTACTTGTATAATGTAGTTTTACTCCCATATATTATTAAATTGCAAGTATCTGTTGATTACATGTTGATGTGGAGTTCTACTCCATGCTAGAACATAGGCATGTGGTCTGCAACAGGTGGATCCATCATTCCTTCTCAAAGAGTGGTTCAGTTAGTCTTTTTGACTTTTTTTTTTTGTTTTGTTTGTTTTTTCCCCTAAGTCTTTTCGTAAGAGCAGTTTTCACCTCACTGCTGCTTATCTTAGAATAGTTAGCCTTCTCTGAAATGTAAAAGTACGCATTGAATTTTTTAAACAATGTCAGGTGTCTACAGGCTATAAAGACTTAACAGTTGGTCCTTTAGTATTATTTCCCTGATAACTTCTCTCTAAACTCCGCAGAATCTCATAGTAGGTTAATGTGTGGTTGTATGTTCCTATTTTCTTTTTTCGTCTTTTTTCCCCCTCCTTTTCTTATTTGGTTCTAAATTGTCTGGTGGTGAATAATTTGGTCTTTGAACATCATTACAGCGACCATTCAGTGAACGGTGGACTATACTTGAAAATGAAGTGATCAAACCTCGAAACAGTGAGCGTGACTTTTTGTACAAGAGCAGAAATCCATACTACAGATACGACTTGGAGTCATTCAGGGTATGAAAGGGGGAACAAGAGATCATTAACTGCCCTCAATTCTATTTTCAATCATTGCATTCTTTTCTTTTATTGATTATTTATTTTGCTTTGTCAGGTGAGGAGGAAGGATTTTTATTTGCTGTCTACAGTTACTAAGCTTTTAAAGGAATTTATTCCAAGACTTTCACATGCAGCAGATGGTCTTATATTCCAGGTTCTTAAGGATTATTTTTTGGTAGCTTTATTAAAAAAATAAATCTGGAACTTTAAATATAATATGATACTGTTCAAACAATGTGATTTTTGCATTCTTTTACTTTTGAAATATCAGTTACGAACACGGGAATGTTCAGTGCATAGGAAATGTGTGTCAAGAAAAGTGATTTTGCACTATTTTATTTTGGAAATATTAATTACTATGCACAAGAACATATTCAGGTGATATTATGTGTTTGAAAATAGAAAAATGCTCCATACCCATCCCCCCCCAACCCAAAACCCAAAATGATGTGGCGAACAATAAAATGTTTTACTTTGGAAATTCCCAATTGCTTTGTCAAAAGAATATTGCAACATAGTCAGTTGATAGTATGTATTTGAAAAATGTGATTTTTTACATTATGTTACTTTGGAAATATTAGTTACTTTGTCGAAGGAACAGAGGAACAGTATCAATTCGTAATATATTTCTAGTTCAATGTTTTAAAAATGATTCCTTAAATCTTTTTGCTTATGATAGGATGCTCAAACTATATATGTTAAAGAAATATTTTCCTCAATGTTCTAAGGATTTGATGAAGATTTTGTGCCAGGCGTTAGACAAGAAAGAAAATTGTAATGGCACTTGTATATATATATATATATCAACTAGAGATAAAAATGGGAGAAAATTTGGTAATTTGTTTCAGCATTGTTCTAGAAGGCCAAGAATGCACCGGTGGAAAAGAGTGATGTGTCCCACCAAGGGAAATGCTATGGTGAGAGAGATTAAAACTAATGTGGGTTGAGGTAAAAAGGAAATTTATTGTATCAGTGTTTAGCATCGACTATTGCACTTGATAGGGTGGAATGACGAAATATGATTCATTCGGAAAAACTTGTTGATGTTGTTAGGGCCTCTCGGTGATATGATCGCCTCAATATCAGTTTAGTGTTTTTTCTTTTCTTTTTCTTTTTTGAAAAAAAACTATACTGACTATCAAATTAACTTGGAGATGAAGTTCCTGATTAAGTCTTTCATTTCAATTTTTTAAACCCTTCCCTGCTCCCCATAGATAAACAGTTATTGATTAATGGTTTGGTCACATTGATTACTGATGGTTTTATTCTCCCAGGGCTGGGATGACCCTTACGTGCCACGCACACATGAAGGCCTTTTAAAGTGGAAATATCCTGAAATGAACTCAGTTGATTTTCTCTATGAGTTTGTAAGATCGATTTTGTTCAGATGGAGCTCTTGTTCAATCTTTTTCCTTTTCAGACTTGTTTGCATTCACTTGCTACCATGACCATCTAAATGTAGAAGATATTTGTGTTGACAGGTCGCAGTTGATAACCGTCAACTACTTTTTTTGAATGAACGTGGAAAGAAAAAGCTAATGGAAGGAAACAGGGTTGTTTTTAAAGGTTTGGGGCCATCATTTTCTTGTTTGATATTTTCCATTTTTCAACAATATGAAAAAAAATATCCCTGCATCGTACCTGCATCTGGAAGGCCATCTGGCTAGCTTTTGTCAAATAACCTACTTTATTGCAACAATGTTTCTGTTTTCAATCTGGATGCTTTGTGTTTGCTATGAACTCTTGATCATGATTCTTCATACTCTGAATGAACGTGCAGATGCATCAGCTATCAGTTCCTATTCAGGGAAGATTATTGAGTGTTCTTGGGATGCCGAGGAAGGGGTTTGGGTCTGTATGCGGATCAGGCCAGATAAATCAACTCCAAATGAATTCAACACCTATAAGAAGGTCCACCTTACTATTTAAACTATTTTGTTCTCGTTTCCAGAAGCTTTTGTACTTGTTTTAGACAAATGAAGCTGCTTGATAAGTTGAAAACAGGTGATGCGGAGCATAAAGGATAATATCACAGAGGAAGTTTTGTTCAATGAGATTCGTGAAATTATTCGCCTGCCAATGTATGCAGACAGGATACAGAATGATTGCAGGGCTTTTACAAGTGCTGCAAGACGAAGATGATCAGTGAATGACACTTCTCAACCAATGGGTGCCATACAAAGAGGGTGTACTCATTGTGTGCCTAAATCAAATCCGAGGCATAGTTTTGGAAGGTCTATTATGAAGTTTGATCCAGTCAATACGTTCAAAACGATCTTTCGACACCAGTCTGGAACTCCATTGGCCCCTGGATTTAGGTTAAGAAGATGCAACACCTCGCTTTCCATGTATATTACCATTTTATTTTTTTTTCCTTGCTTGATTGTGGGGGTGAAAGTCAGGCAATTTTCAACCCAAGGCTCTTCTACTTCCAGTGTTCCATATTAGTTCTGCATCATTATCCCCATTTTGAGGCTCTCCTTGAAATTTGAATATCTGTCTTCTTACCCGAGTAAATTGTGTTTGAAGATGAACTAAAATGTAAGCTGTTGTAACATTGTTTAGTGAATGAGTTTCTGAAGTATTTCTTTAAAAGAAATATATCTATGGCCCCTGATTCTTCTTCATGTGATTTCTGTTTGTCTTTGTTTTATAATTTTGTTGTTGTTATTATATAAAGAAGAAGAAGAAGAAGAAGAAGAAGAAGAAGGCATGACAACTAAAACAATTGTTCGGACCATGCCAGAACTACATCCTTTTTCTGCAATTTTTATCAGAAGGGAGATAAACGATAGGAATTACAGTAACAGGAAAGCAGCACGCTCAACCTTGAAACCTGTTTGGTCCATCAGCTCTCCCTAGTCTATTTATATGCCACTCAGAACAATCACACTAGTAGTCTCCTCTCTCTCTCTCTCTCTGGGGGCGAAAGTTGTGGCAGTAAAGGGATCTTATTCTGTGGCGGCAAGAACTGTTGGTCCTGCCACCTGAAATTCAAATCCCGAAGTTCTGATGTCAGCAGAAAAATATGAAATTGGGTGGAATTAGCTCTGATTTTCCTTGATTGGACAAAACTTTAAAAAACACAATTTGGATCCAGAACCTAGAACTTCTGACACTGTAAACTTCAATTTTGTGCCATTCTGCTAGATTATCATAGTTTCACCTTGAACGTTGCACCCCACATCTCTTCCTCTGCCGCAGGAACAGCTGTGATCTTGTTCTTCGGATTTTCATAGCTTTGTAGCTCTCCCACTGCTGTTGAGTAGAAGCATCCTGCAACCAATTCACGAGTTCAAATTGTGGAAATAGTCTCTTTGCGTGGGTACCTCGACCGGGAGATTAACTATTAATTAGAAACGAAGTGTAATAATTGAAAATAGTCACCCTGAGGGAACGAAGCGAGCGACTTGCCACACGCTCCCTTAAGCAGTTCGGCATCATCAGCAAATGCCAAGAATCCATCAGCAGTGATACCCCAGTACAAAGGAACCTTGCCTGATTCATCCTGTTAGAAGAAATTCCATGAACATATAATGAATTACTAGTATCCATTTATTATTGTGTATTTTTCGATGTTAGAAGAACCACTTACGGAGGCGACAAAGATTGTGAACATGGACTTGTCGAACACAATGAATGCAAAGTTGCCAACGAGGTGTCCGACCACTTGGTTTAGAGGGAAAGGGGCTCGGTCACGAAGCGCTTTGTAAGCTTCTATCACTAAAACCACTTCATTTGCAGGCTTGGCTAGACCATACTCTCATCGCAGGCTCCCCAAGTTATCCAGCACTCCCTCGAACATGCAGAATATCTCATCCTTCACCCCAAATGTCCTGCACCCCCCAAAAAACAGAAATCAGAGTCTTTGTAAGACCCATCATGATGATTTTGTGTTTGTGTTTATTTATATTTATATCTCTGATCTTGTAGTAAAAAGGGAGTGAGGGACAAATGATTTATCTTTTTGACACACGTTTAAGTTAGTGTTTATTTGTACCATCTACCTTTCTAACTCTGGTCATGTGATCAAGAGGTGGTTTGGGATAAAAGAAAGTGAGACAGATGATTCGTGTCTTATTTTTAGTTTAAGGTGTACCTGGGAAGTAAGGGTGACTGGCTGTTGTCAGTGTAAGCTAGGTATACATCATTGCTGATCTGTACCGACACCCCGGAGTCATTGCACTGTAGGAACTGCTTCACTAGCGCTGTTGCGGTGGTCTTAGGCGACGGAGTCCGGCTGCCAGCAGCCACCAGCTCCTCAGGCAGGGACACAATGTTGCTGCTAAAGACTCCCAACATATTGCAACTTTTGAAGAGCTAACAATAGGGACAACATCCATTTATAAGAAGATTAAGGGTAAAATTGTCTTTTTGTATTGCATTTGAATTTTGATCTCATCAACTAACTCTTTGTTTAATAAATAATAATAAAATAGAAAATTATGTGCAACAAATGACAAAAATTTCATACTTTCACTATCTACATGACAAACTTACAAACTTCTATTGGAAAGAAATAGAGTAAACTTTCTTTGTGCAAATCCTTTTAGGAAAGCCAGTGAATTCTCACCAAAGCTAGATTTGATATGATTAATTTAAAAGACACCCATTTCATATAAGAAAATTTTATAATACACACCCATATGCTCGATGTTTGATTATATCTATTATGGTATTAGTTATGACTTAATTATAATATTTAATTATATTTATTATAGTGTTAGTTATGACTTAATTATAACATGTATAATATTGAAGATGATATTATTCTAATTATAATCGATTTTTTTATAATTATATTTATATGATGTTTAATTATAATTTATATATATTTTAATTATAATTTAAAGTAACATGATCTATATATATATATATATATATATATATGTATGAGAGAGAAAACGAATCCATTAACATGGGCAGGCTGGTTAGAACCTGCAACTCTTCCGGGAAGCGTGGAAGTGGACTATGTGCTTGTCCAAATGTCTGGAAATAATTTTGTTATTATTATTTTTTTTAATTTTATATTATTAAAAAGTGTTCCATTTTTATATATTAAAGCCACCAAAGTTCATCTTAGGATCAACGTACTCATTTATATTTATTATTATTATTATTTTCTCTTTTTGCTTTATATATCAATGATCAATCCTCATCATGGGCACAGGCCGTCGTTTGCAATTGTTGTTTCATCTAATGGGACTTCATTATCATGTAATAGCGGTTCACACATGTTATACATGTCTAATTTAGATAATAAGAATAAAAAATAATAATAATAAAATTAATATTATAATGTGTACTTAATTTAAGTAATCTTTTTATCCTAAATTCATAAACATGGTGTGTGGGTAATTTTCTGACCACACTGCCCGCCTAGTAATCAGCTGGAAAAGCACTGGTAGAATAGATGGCTTCAGCTAACCTGTAACAGAAAGAAAAAGTTCTGGCGGTGGCTCTTCTACCCGGGGGCACTCTGACGATTAAGTCAGTATATCTTTCAAAGATAATCAAGTGCTTACACTTACTACTCAAAGCATAAAACTGCGTACCTTAAACCCACGGGGGTGCCTCTCTTTTTATAGCCAACTCAATCTTAATCCCACTAGAAGCTTGACTTCTATGAATTCCTGTTCTGTACTTACTTTGGACTCCTCAAGAGATAAAGATAAACTCCCTAAGAGCTTTATCCTTATCTTGGTTAAGTCTTCTCTTTACTCTAGGACTCTTGTCCCTTATCCCTTATCCGCTTATCTCGGATTCCGATATCTTCGGAGATAACCTTGGCCTTACCGAGATAACCTCAACGTCATAACTCGGATACGTGGCACTTCGGCTGACACTTCAGTGACACCTCGGCCACATGTTGGTATTCAAAAAATACATCCCCACAACTGCCCCCTAAGTTTTATTACCTCGACATTCTGAGGTGATGGAACCTATATCTGTATTTTCTTCCAGTAAATCGGGTTAAAATTTTGACAGCCGAGATCATTCATTTCAGGCCGACATGCTTTTCCTAAAAAGTTAAGATTTTTAAGGAGCTTCTCACGCGCATGAGCTGTCATGCACTTCAACCCAACCGTTTTAGACATATGTTTCCCTCTTATTGGTTCGTACAGGTGACGCGCCCGTTAGCCGCCTCTTTCTTTATATGCGCCGTCTGACGCCTTCGTTCTTCTAGGCGTATTGATTGTTTTTGCCGCCGTTTCTATTTAATCAAAAAAAATTTCCCTTTTTTCCGTCTCTTCACTTTTTCATTCGAATCTCCTGCTCTCTCTCTCTAGCTTTCGAAATCCTCCATCGCTCAAGCTTCCAAAGCTCTGCAACCTCCTCCGTTCACCTCTTCCGGCGAGATTTTCACCGGTCTTCTGCTCCTGAAATCGTCGTAGGACATCGGCAAATCCCTTTCCGGCTTCCCTTTTTCTGGTAAGCTACTGTTCCTTTCGTTTTCAGTTCCTTGATGTTTCTTTTTCTTTTGCTGTCGCCATTACTGTATTGTTTCAAGCTTTTTTAATTTATAAATCGTACATCTGAACGCATTCATCCATGATTTTGCCTTTGCCCACATTTTGAACACACGCACTGTTTCACAACATCTTTACACTTTTGCCACTGTTCTTGGCCATATACTCTTGCATTCTTCATGTTCTTGATAGCCCATATCAATTCTTGTTTCTGAAACTTTGTTTTTGTTTTCTGTTTTTTGCATCTTTTCCAGATCTGTGCCTTTGATCTTCATCTTCATAGCTTTAGGTTTGGGATTTGTTTATAGAATCCACGATTTAGGGCAAAACTGAAACATTGCTTACAAATATCTGTACCAGCCTAAACCTAGGTTTTTGCCGAGGTCCCATCAATAAGAGACATCTTCCTTCTGAATGTCAACTCTTCTAATTTAGGCCGATATCATGGGTATGTAGAGACATAGGGTAGATACCCCGACCAAACTTGAGTACTTTAGGCAAGAGTTCTCCATCCCTGCCGATGTCCATCTGAGACTGGCTGGGGATGATGACTCCATCATGCCTACCGAAAACTCCATGCCCTTCCCTGTAGTTGCCTTTATAGAGTGTGGACTTCGGCTTCCATTAAACATTCTGTTTCGTGAGGTTCTCCATTACTATAAGTTGAACCCCATGCAACTGGCAATCAATTCTTATCGAGTGATCTTTGGTATTATGGCCTTAGCTAAACGGGAAAATGCTAGGATCACCCTTGCCGACATCCAATATTGCTATGCCATGTGTGGCCTTAACTTGAAAGAAAAAGGCTACATTTATTACCTTAAGCCGAGATCCATAGAATTCAAAATTGTAGCCGACCTCTCAGACTCCAACAAGGGAGCTGGTGATGATTATCTCATTACCTCGGGGAACTGGGAGTTCGCCCCAGATGAAGATCTCCATCTCTTCCCTCTCCCACGATCAATCTTTATAGAGGGTAATGGTAAGAGCCATGCATTCATACTTGTTTTACTTTTAAAGTCTTCTATATTTTATCTATTTCCTAATGTCCGCTTTGCCTTTACTTTTGCAGTTCTGCCTCAGCTGCAAAAAAACTTTCGCCAATCCTTTGTTCCCAGCAAGGACTTAAAGAAATTACTGGACCTGCCAGTTCAGAAGCGAAAGGCCCCTCTACTTCTCAACTTCATCCCAACATACAAATCAGCTCTCCCTGACGTCCCTAGGAAAAAGAAGAAGAAGAGCTTATCTCCACCTTCTGCCACTACCCCACAGGCTGCATCCACATCTCGGACAGATTAGGGGCCAACTTCTGACCCGACCGAGCAACCGTCTACTTCAGTTCCATACTTGGTTCCAATTTCACAGCGCCGCCGCCGACGTCGAACGGTTTCTACTGCCGAGATGGGTCGCGCAAAACCAGTTGCGAAAAATCTTTTGGCCAGCATTCCATCATCGGTTGATGATCAACCAGCACAAACCCTTCCTCCACCTAAGCCAAAAAGAATTAAGAAGGCCCAACCAAAGGCTAAAGTTACTCAGACTGAGTCTGAGGATGCTTTGCCTCTATCAAAGTTGGCTAAGAGCGACAAACCTCAACCCTCTGCTGGGAAGAGGCGTTCTGAAACACAGCCATCAGAGTCCTCAAAATCCAAAAAGCCGAGGTCCTCATCCGCGATGACTTCGGGGTCCAAACAGAGCGATATCCCTTGGACCCCTCAAATTACTCTAGAGGACAAGCCAGTCCTGACTACTGACAGTGCCGATGATATTAATGTCGGCGCAGCACTTAGTACCGCTCTGCTTCTGCCAGGGGACTTGGAGCGAAATGCTGGTTTTAGCGAGTATGAGAATTACGCCCTAATGCTTTAACACTCTGTTCAGGTAAATGTCTTCTAATTGGTGAATTTTTTCCTTTCTTTATTTCACACTTTGAATTTTCTTTAATACCTCTGTTTTCTTTTAGGCCATCCAACATGCCTATTCTTTTTCAATGCAGTCTTTTGAGAATCGGCAAAAGCTGGCCGACATGAAGAAGGAGTTCTCTTCTATTCAAAAGATCAATAAAGGCCTTGAATCAAAAATGAAGAAGCTGGAGGATCAGGCCGAAGCTGCAATTAAAGCTCAGAATAATGCTGAAGAGAAGGCTGAGACGACTGAGGCTATCAGAAAGGTAGCTGAATCTCAAAGGAGAGAGGCCGAGGAAAAAATGGCCCAAGCTGAGAAAAAGCTTCAGGAGGCCCTGGCCACCAAAGAAGCTGAAATCAAAGAAGCCGACGAAAAGGCATATTCACAGGGTATGACCGACGTCACTGAAGCCTATGAAAAACAGGTGAAGGAGGCATGCAATAAGGGTTTCACCCTTGGTTGGATGTCCCTTCTTAAAAAGTTTAATATTCCTGATGACTCTCCGTTGCGAAGGGTCGACGCCATTCCCTTGCCATTTCCTCCAGTCCCAACTCCTAGTGAAGATGTCGGCGAATCTGATGCTAAGGATGAGGCCGAGGAGGAAGAGGACGAGGCTTTGATAAGAAAGTCAAAAGATGCTGATGGGGCCAAGTCCCCTCCTCAGAACGAGCAAGTCCTAGACTTGACTCAGGATGAGGAAGGTGATGAGGTTATCCAAGAAGCTGTTCCCGACATTGTACCAGCTGACATCCCTTCTGAGGTCAAGACTGTTGAAGCAACTCTCCAAGAAATTGACACCGAGATAGCGGCAGAGAAGGAAGCCGAGGTGGTATCTGATATTCAATTTCAAAAATCTGGCGGAGAGGAGCCTTAGCTTTAAGTCTTCTTCTTATTTGTATTTTTTTTGTTTCTTTATCTTAGGGAACAATGTATGTTCTTTGTATGGCCGATGTGCCCCCCTTTTTCTTTGAATGTTAATACAAAGTTTTTCCTTTATTGAATGCTTGTACTTCTATCTTCTCTTCTTTGTCTTCATATGGTTCTATACTTAGAATATTCTACATATATGTACTCTTTCTTCTTTGTACAATCTTCTCAGGGTAACATACCTCGGTTATGTCACCTGATAATTTACCTGGGCAAGTACTTGTCTTTGTTTTAACTTCAACTTGTAAACTGTTCCAAATTTCAACAAGTGAAGATAAATAATTATCTCGGCTTAACTTCAACTTGTAAATTGCTTTAAATTTCGACAAGCGTTAAGCATTATTTCGGTTTAACTTCAACTTGTAAATTGCTACAAATTTCAACAAGTGAAGATAAATAATTATCTCGGCTTAACTTCAACTTGTAAATTGCTACAAATTTCAACAAGCGTTAAGCATTATTTCGGTTTAACTTCAACTTGTAAATTGCTATAAATTTCAACAAGTAAAGATGAACAATTATCTCGGCTTAACTTCAACTTGCAAATTGCTACAAATTTCAACAAGCGTTAAGCATTATTTCGGTTTAACTTCAACTTGTAAATTGCTACAAATTTCAACAAGTGAAGATAAATAATTATATCGACTTAACTTCAACTTGTAAATTGCTACAAATTTCAACAAGTGAAGATAAACAATTATCTCGGCTTAACTTCAACTTGTAAATTGCTACAAATTTCAACAAGTGAAGATAAACAATTATCTCGGCTTAACTTCAACTTGTAAATTGCTATAAATTTCAACAATCGTTAAGTATTATTGTCTTCTCTCTGTCCCCAATGTGAACCTGAGTTTCACTTGGGTTCTCATTAATCAAAAACAATCAGTATGTATCTTTTATCAATTCACAAGTCTTGGAGAATTCTGCTAAGATTTTATTGATGATGTTTGGCAAAAAATATCAAGGAACATTTAATGATAGAAAGATTTCAAATTACAAGTGTTCCAAGGTCTTGGCAATGCTTTGCCCTCATTATCTTCAAGCCGGTATGCTCCATTGCCCAATACCGAAGTAATTCTATAGGGACCTTCCCAATTTGGGCCAAGTTTGCCCTCTCTTGGATCCTTCTTGTTGCCAACAACTTTTCTTAGGACTAGGTCGTCGATTTGAAAATCCCTTGGATTAACCTTCTTATTGTAAGCTCTAGCAAGTTGCTGCTGGTATGTTGCGAGCTGAATTATAGCTTTTTCCCTTCTTTCTTCCAAGAGATCCAAATCTTGGGCTAGAAGTATATCATTTGTGCCATTCTCTACTCCTTCGGTTTTGATCCCTGGGATGCCGATCTCCAGTGGGATGACTGCTTCTGTGCCATAAGCCATGGCAAAGGGGGTTTCCCCTGTTGATCTTCTCGGCGTAGTCCGATATGCCCAGAGTACATTGGGCAATTCGTCTACCCACTTTCTTTTTGCTGCCTGCAGCCTCTTTTTTATCCCATCCAAAATTACTTTATTGGATGCTTCTGCTTGCCCATTGCTTTGGGAAAAACTTGGTGTTGAAAAGTAATTTTTTATCTTGAATTTCGCACAGAAGTTCTTGATAAGTTTGCTGTCAAACTGCGTTCCGTTGTCGGCAACTATTGCCCTTGGAATGCCAAATCTGGTGATGATGTTTCTCTATATGAAATTCTTGATGACTACATCTCGGATTTTGGCAAGGAGTTCTGTTTCTATCCACTTCGTGAAGTAATCTGTTGCTACCAACAAATACTTCCTTTGCCCAGTTGCTTGGGGCAACTGTCCAATGAGATCTACGCCCCATTGGGCAAATGGCCATGGATTGGAAACAGGGTTTAGGTCAGCAGCTGGCTGGTGTATCAAAGGTGCGAACCTTTGGCATTGTTCACACTTCTTCACGTAGGCTTCTGCATCTTTTTGTATGTAGGGCCACCAATACCCCTGGGTAATGGCCTTGTGAGCTAGTGATCTACCCCCAGTGTGGCTACCACAAATTCCTTCGTGAATTTCGTATAGAAAGTCTTCAACTTGCGAAGGGTGTACACACCTTAAAAGGGGTCCTGTGAAGGACCTTCTGTAGAGATGTCTGTCCGCTGTCAGACTGAATCTTGCCGACTTCAATCTGATCTTGTGTGCCTCCTTATGGTCTTCTGGCAGCTTTCCCTCTTTCAGGAATGCAACAATTGCATCCATCCAGCTTGGTCCCAAGTCTACACACATTGCTTCTTGCTCTGTGATCGGCTGTTCTATGCTCGGGCTTGACAGATAGTCAATCATTATTGTTCTTGTTTTTCCAGTTTGCATTGAGCTTGCCAAGTTGGCTAACGCGTCGGCGTGGTTGTTATTATCTCGGCTGACTTGAAGAAGTCGGCAGTTGCGAAATAAGGCTGCCAGTCTGATGACCTCTTTTGCGTATGCCGACATCCTCCCATCCCGGGTTGCAAACTCTCCTGTTGTTTGATTTACTATAAGTTGTGAATCACAAAAAATTATTACCTCATCTGCTTCTACTGCCACTGCTAGCTTTAGTCCTGCAATCAGTGCTTCGTATTCTTCCTCATTGTTTAAGGCCTTGAACCCGAATCGAATAGACTGTTCCAATATTTCCCCATCAGGAGATATTAACACTACTCCTGCCCCCACTCCTTGCCGGTTTGAACTCCCAATGACAAACAGACGAAAGGAGTCGCCGATGTAAATGCTGCAGGGTCTTAGTTTTTCTTTTCCTTGTTCTTTTGTCTTTGGCTGGGTTTCTCCTTATTTGCTTGGACATCGTTCATCTTGGCTCAACGGAGCCTGATGTTCAATGGATTCCGGCATAAATTCGACCACGAAGTCGGCCAAAACTTGGCCTTTAATTACTGTTCTCGACCTGAACTCCTGATCGTACTGGCCCAAGGCCACTGCCCATCTTGCTATTCTTCCAATTAAGTATCCTTGTTGTAACAAGGACTTCAGTGGGTGTTCTGCTAGCACTATAATCTTGTGTGCTTGAAAGTAATGGTTCAGCTTCTTTGAAGCCATTACTAAAGTTAGCGCTAATTTTTCCAAGGGTAGATACCTTGTTTCTGCATTGGCTAAGGTTCTGCTTACATAGTAAACAGCCTTTTGCTCCCATTTTTCTTCACGAATTAATACCGCACTTATTGCATGCTCTGAAACGGCTAAGTACAAAAACAGTTCTTCTCCAGGTTCAAGCGTTGAGAGGACTGGAGCCGTTGTCAGATATTTCTTTAGGTAGGCCAAGGCGGCCTCACATTCCTCAGTCCATAGGAAGTCTGTGGCTTTCTTTACCAGGTTGAAGAAAGGTTTAAATTTGTCTGAGCTTCGGCTTATGAACCTGTTTAGGGCTACGGCCCTTCCAGTAAGCATCTGAACCTATTTTGTCAACGCCGGGCTTTTTAGCTCAAGGATGGCCTTGATTTGATCTGGGCTGGCCTCAATGCTCTTTCCTGTTACTAGGTACCCCAAAAATTTACCTGATCCAACTCCAAACGCCCATTTCGATGCATTGAGTCGGAACCGGTATGTTTTGAGTATCTCAAAGACCTCTTTTAGGTCGGTAAGATGACCCCTTGGTTCCTTGATCTTCACGACCATGTCGTCAATGTAGACTTCCACTGTTTGGCCAATCAGATTTTTGAACATCTTGGTTACCAACCTTTGGTAAGTTGCTCCTGCGTTTTTCAACCCAAAAGGCATTACCTTGTAACAATGCAGTCCTTTCGGGGTGATAAACGCAGTCTTCTCTTCGTCTGGGGGGTACATGGCTATCTGGTGGCATCCTCTGTAGGCGTCCAGGAAGCTCATCCTTCCATGTCCAGATGTGGCGTCTACCAACTGGTCAATCTTGGGTAGAGGAAAGCAGTCTTTGGGACAAGCTTTGTTCAGGCTTGTAAAATCTACGCAGACCCGCCATTTACCGTTCTTCTTCTTTACCACTACTGTGTTGGATAGCCATGTCGGGTAATGAACTTCTCGAATGGCCCTGGCCTCCAGAAGTCTGTCCACTTCTTCTTCTACTGCTTCGACGTACATCAACGTCGGTCTTCTGGCTCGCTGAATCACAGGTTTGCCGACCTGTCGACATTCAGTCTATGGCAAGTGACCTCGAGGTCAATGCCAGGCATTTCGTAAGGTGTCCAGGCGAACACCTCAATGTTGGCTCTTAAAAAAGTTTCCAATTCTTTTTCTTTCTCGTCCCTCCGTAGGCACCTATCCCTCCATACCTGAAGGTTGTCTTCGTGATAGTACTTGCCTTGGTCTGTCCTCTTTGAAGTGTCGCCCTCCTGGCCGACGTCTTTCTCTCCGTGGCCCTGGTCATGAGTTTCTGCATTATGGTTGTCTCCTTCAATGTCAAGGTCAATTGGTCTTCCACTCCCAGCAGGAGTGTCGCCCCCAATGTTTTCCTTCTGTCCGTTACTGGCCATCTATTCTTCTAAGTTTTCCACAGACGACGCCAAATTGTGTGGGTAATTTTCTGACCACACTGCCCGCCTAGTAATCAGCTGGAAAAGCACTGGCAGAATAGATGGCTTTAGCTAACCTGTAACAGAAAGAAAAAGCTCCGGCGGTGGCTCTTCCACCCGGGGGCACTCCGACGATCAAGTCAGTATATCTCTCAAAGATAATCAAGTGCTTAAACTTACTACTCGAAGCATAAAACTGCATATCTTAAACCCACGGGGGTGCCTCTCTTTTTATAGCCAACTCGATCCTAATCCCACTAGAAGCTTGACTTCTATGAATTCTTGTTCTGTACTTACTTTGGACTCCTCAAGAGATAAAGATAAATTCCCTAAGAGCTTTATCCTTATCTTGGCTAAGTCTCCTTTTTACTCTAGGACTCTTGTCCCTTATCCCTTATCCGCTTATCTCGGATTCCGATATCTTCGGAGATAATCTCGGCCTTACAGAGATAACCTCGGCGTCATAACTCGGACACGTGGCACTTCGGCTGACACTTCAGTGACACCTCGGCCACATGTTGGTATTCAAAAAATACATCCCCACACATGGATTAAAGTCTCGCCCACCTCTTTGTGTAATTTTTTTTTAAAAATAAAAAACATTGTCCTGTGATATGAGGAGAGAAAGACTTCACTACACCTATTGAGGGTTCATTGAGGGTTTTACTTAGGGAGTGTTTGATAATATAATTGAACACTTAAAACTGGATGTATTAAGTAATAATCAAATAAGTTCATTTGATAATCATAATTGATATCATTTAAAAATTTAATGCTGCGTTTGGTTTGAGTGTGAAATTATGATTCCACACTCAAAATTTTCAAAATTCATAAACAAACACACAACTCAAAATTACTCAAAACTCAATTCAAAAATTAATTTCAAAACTCATAACCAAACACACAACTCAAAATTCAATTTAAAACTTTTTTCAAAATTCAAAACCAAAACTCTTTTCAAAACTCTATTTTTAAAAAAAAAATTTAAAAATATTTTTTTATTTTGTTTTTTAAAATTATTTTAGAATCATGATTTCAGTGTTGTCTTTTAAAATTTTTTGGATTTATTTTTTTAAATATTTAAAAATTTTCTTACTTTTATTTTTTTAGTATAAATATTTTATATTTTAAATATTTATTTATTTATTTTATTGTGCACTATATTTTATACATTTTTGTGCTGCATTTTTTTAAATATTAAAAAAAAGAAAAAAAATAATTTTTATTTTAGAGCTTTGAAAGTAATGTAGAGTTTTGAGTTATATTGTTTGTTATGAGTTTTGAAAATAATTTTTAAATTGAGTTTTGAGTTATATGTTTGGTTACAATTTGAATGTGGTGGTGTTTTGAGTTTAAAATATTAAAATTAAAAATTAAAATATTTACAAAATAAAATAAAATATTTAAAATAAAATTATACATTAAAAATAAAAATAATAAAATTTTCTTAAACATTTTTTTACTATTTTTTTAAAAATCCGAAAAATTCAAAATACAACTCAAAATTCAAAAACTCAAAACTCAAAATACAACTTAAAACTCTTATCAAAATTCAAAATTTAAAAACTTTTTTCAAAATTCTTTTCAAAATTCATAACCAAACAAAATTTTTCTTTTCAAAACTCAACTCACAATTCTACACTCAAATCACAACTTCAAAACGAGAATCACAATTCCAAAACTAAACCAAACACTATCTAAGTATCTCTTAAAATATAGCATAAAATTTAAGAAATTTTTAAGTCATGAAACTTATTTAATTCTGATTGAATTTATGAATACTAAATATAAGTATCAAATATACATTATTATAAACTCACCACCACTACCACCATCACTATTGCTACCACCACCACCACAGCCACCATCATGTCGCTGTTACTGTTACTACCACTACTTCCATCACCATTGTCATTATTGCCATAAGCACTGCCATCATTTTGCCACCACTATTATCGCTAGTGCCACCGCCGCCAACTCTATCACTACCATACCATCACCTACCACTACTATCACTACCATCACAATATAAAAAATAAAATATATAATTTAAAAATAATAAATTTCAAATTTAATCATATACATATCAAACAATTTATTTTTAGTTCAACACTTAAATTTTTATCAAACAATTTTTTAACTTAAAATCTAAACTTAAACAACGATTTATTTAATAAGCGTGTTGTGGTTGAAAGTGTTTGGGTCACGATAGGAAGGGATTTGACTTGGGTCGTTGCGGTGGCTAGGGAGTTTGGGTTGACAATGTTGTTGGCTAGGATAAGGCGGGGTTGGGGTGGAGGAGAGGGGTAAGGTGGGGGAGTGGCAGGGATGATGATTGGAATTGCAAAGGGAAAAAAAAGAAAAAAAAAAGAATATTTTGATAAATTTACTGTGTGTTTTTTTCCACCTTTCCTTTAATTAATTTGTTTTTCATCTGACCCTAGTGTCAATTTTCTTGTATTTTCATTTTTAACAAAGCTTATACACCAACAAAAAACAAAAAGGGGAAAAAAAAAGAAAAGAAAAAAGCTTATTCAATTTCATTTTAAGTGGTTCTCTCCATGGAAAGATAACAAAATTATCATCTAAAACTACAAATGAATCGAACTGTTTGCGAGCTAACTTGTCTCGTTAAGGGCTCAACTTGTTTAGTAAACGAGTTGAATTCAAGTTTGAATTTCATTAATATTAACTAGTTAAGCCGAACTCGAGCCTAGTCTGTTATCGAGCTGATCTTGAACTCAATAAACGAACTCGATAAGTAAATGAATTAAGTTTGAACTCAGTAAAACTCGACTCGACTCGTTTATAGCCTTACTATCAATTTCTTATGCGTTTCTGGGACTGACCCACCGTGACAGTCTACTGTTATTATCCACGACATCAAAAATTTAGCATGTGAAGGGCCTATCTCTTTTTCTTAGAGTGGAGTATTTCAAATTCAAACCTATAATAATGTCGTCTCTTTCACTCATCCTCCTCTTCTTCTCCCTCTTCATTCCTTCTTCAACATTGGCAGCTTTCCTCTCTCCCATCACCAAAGACCACACAACCCGTCTATACACACTCTCAATCTACCTCAAAACCTTTCTCCACCAAACTCCTCCTCGACCTTGGCGCCTCCTTCACTTGGGTCGACTGCACCCTCAACTACACCTCCTCCACCTACCACTCCATCCCCTGCTCCACCCCTCTCTGCGACTCCCTCCACTCCCTCGCCTGCTCCAATTGCTTCTAACCCCCCTCTCCTAGCTGTGCCAACAACTCATGCACCATGTTTCTCGAAAACTCCATCACTCGCCAAGCCATCGTCGTAGAGGCCTTGGTCGACTCGCTCGCCTTGCCCACCACTACCGATCCGGGTCGACTTGCCCGAATCCTCGACTTCGTCTTCTCCTACTCCAAAACCTCTCTCCTCAAGGGTCTCACCAAGGGGGTCACCGGCCTCGCTAGTCTAGGCCACTCCAACATCTCACTCGCTGCACAGGCTAGCACCGCCCTCTCTTTGCCATTCTTGTTTGCGCTCTGCCTCTCCGGCTCCCGCTCGACTCCAGGAGTCACGTTTTTTAATGCCGGTGGGCAATACTATTTTCTTTCCAAAATTGACCTTGCGAAGTTTCTCATTTACACTTCACTCGTTTTGAACCCAGTAGCAAACACCATAATAACTTACCTACACCCGTCTGATGAGTATTTTATTGGAGTCAATGCTAAAAAAGTCAACGAAAAGGACGTTCAGATTAATAAGACATTGCTAACCATTGATGAGAATGGTTTTGGTGGGTCCAAGATCAACACCGTCGCTCCTTATACAGTTCTCCAGACGTTGATTTACAAGGCTTTTAATGAGGCGTTTGTGAAGGAATCCATTGGGCTCAACCTCACGGTAACGAAACCTGTGAATCCATTCAGTGTGTGTTACGGAGCAGTGGATGTGCTGAGTACGTGTGTGGGACCGGCTGTGCCGACCATTGATCTGGTGATGCAGAGCAATGATGTGTTCTGGAGGATCTTTGGTGCGAATTCGATGGTGAGGATTAAGAAGAAGGATGTGGATGTGTGGTGTTTGGGGTTTGTGGATGGTAGGATGTCATGGACCGACTCTTTTAGAGGCGTAGTGGATCAATTTTTCGCCTGTGTGGCGCTCAAACTCCACCAAGTTTAAGCCCGCTATAGCTCATTGACAAATCGAGTGTTGATGGTCTCACCTATTTGAATATTAGGGCCCAATGCTTTGTCAAGCAAAACAACTTCACTTGGAAGCTTCGTCTTCACCCGGATGCCACAAGTAGGCCTAGCGCCTCAAGTGTACCAAGCACGATATAAGTCGCTTCATAGCGCCAAGCTTACCTCAGCAAGGTGCTCGCCCAACTTAGGTTTATGTCACCAAGGTAACAATGTGTTAGCGAAGGCCCTCGACTTAGCCAACAAGCCACCATTGCATGTTGGGTCTTTAACAGCATCTCTAAGTGTCGTAGGGTCAAGCATGCCTTAATAGATGCATATTGGATGGCCACTTGGTCATGCGAAGCCCACAAGCCACCGAAGGTCAATCTCTTGCTCACGGCGTAGTCCTCATGCCAACATGTGTGTTAGATTCCGCCTAAGGCCATTGCACACCTTAGCATTGCACCAACGTGTAGCATGAGTAAGGCAACGTCTCAATCCGTAGCTTGCTTGTAACATAATGTAGTCCCTTAATAGACTTGGTCAATACATAGCTTGATGCCTTCATTCAATAGCCCACATATGCAGTGTCGCCTTCTAACCGCTTAGCTTAAGCTATGAGATCCCCTCGTGCAAGGTTGAATCCAAACCAAGCACTTGAGTCCGCACACGAGGCTTTTAGTGGTGCCTCGATAGCCCATTCGGTCCAAAACGAGTCCCGAAGATGCCATATTGCGTGGCATAATAAAAACAACGTAGTGAACCTTTTCCTCGGGAAGGTGCGCGCAGTGCCTACATTATTGCACCATCCACGGGACTCCCAAACTCACGTGGAGACTCTAGACACCACTCTGGATGCCTAACGCCTGCCCTTGAGTTGCCCCAAGGTTTCTTACTTGAAGCCTAGTCTGGGTGGGAAGGTAGGTAGGTAGGTAGCACACATTGCTCCCTTATATATGCTTGTTAAGCAATTAGCCCTCTGGCAGGAGGAAACATCAATATGTCTAAGGAGTCATAATGATTTTTCATAAATTCTACAAATTGAGAAAAATCATGAAACTTGGTCGGGAAAACACTTCCCCCAAGACCTCTTTCCAGTAAAAATTTCAACTCGAAACTCCTTCATTTGGATGCCCAAACAACACACCAAAAATTTGCACTATTGGCTACTGTTGCTAGCTGCTACTGCTGTTAGCCGTGTGCTGCTACTGGTGGCCCGCATGCCTTGGGTTGCTTGGGGCCAATGTTAAGCTACGTTGAGGCACTTCCAACGGCCACTCTTGAGCACTCAAATGGCCATACCACCGCAAGCGAAACGTCACGGAGTTAGCCTTGTGAGGCAACCCGTGACATGGGGCCAACCCGAGGACGTCGATCGTGATCGGAGGGCTTCAGATGGAGGATAATCTTCTAGAGTTTGATGTGGGCTTGAAGAGACTTGGATTTACTTCTTTAGTCTTGCTTCACGGTACCACGTGTACTAACTTCAACTTCACTACCAAATAAGCATTAGGTTATTTTGATTTTATTTTAAAATTGTACTATTTAAATTCACAATAAGTTCAAGTCAAACACAAAATGTGTATTTAAATTCACAATAAGTTTAAGTTAAACACAAATTGTGATAAAGTCGTGTGACATTTATGTTTTATGTTTGATTTATGTGTTTTTAGCATAATTTTAAATTTTAAATTATGGATAAATTACACTGATATCTTCTGAAATTTGAATTTAATATGAATTCCACTCTCACATCACATTCTGAATATTACAATCCCCTTTGTAAAATTTAAAGTTACATTACAAATTGTCTTCTCCATTAAGTGACTTTTTAGTTAACTAATAATTTTTGCTACTCTCAACTATTAATTTTTTTAAATATTAATTTTACCGTCATTTTATTTATTTGCTCTCACTATATTTCCTTTCTTCATACATACTGTAGCCATCACTATTGCTCCATAATTGTCCACTACTGTCACTGTACCACATTTACTAGGATTTGGAGTGGTTGTTGTGCAGTGAAATGAGCTCATTTGAGGGCTTATTTCGATAATTCAAACCATTCACATTTATGCTCTCTATCACAACCTCTGAAACCCATTACCACCAAATCAACATCCAAATCCACAAACCTCTGAGGAAGACGATAGTGGCTCACGACTGCATTTAGTAACATTCCAATGGTATATTGAGCAACAAGTCAATGGTAGCTCATGGTTTTACCAGAGAGAGAGAGAAGATGGTGGCTCACGGTTTTACCAGAGAGAGAGAGAAGATTGGTAAAACCGTGAGCAACCATCGGCTTGTTGCTAAATACACTATTGGAATGTTGCTGAATATAGTCGTGAGCCACTATCATCTTCCTCGGAGGTTTGTGGATTTGGATGTTGATTTGGTGGTGATGGGTTTCAGAGGTTGTGATAAAGACATGGAATTTGGGTGTTGATTTGGTGCTGATGGGTTTCATAGATTGTGGTAGAGACATGGAATTTGGGAATTGAGACAATATTGTTGGGTTTGGTGGCAAATTGGCACTAAGACAATATTGGGGTGGGTTATGGCAAGTAGACTAACATCGCCATTGTTACCCACTGCTGCCATTTTTCAACTAACCATCACTCTACAATTACATCTTTTATTGCCCAACTTGTATGCCCCATTGGCATTATCACCTCTATAGCCCAGCAAAAAGTTGTACTCTGTAATAAATTCAAAGCTAAAGAACTGTTCAATAATTTGTTACTCAAATTTCATAAGAATACCACAACTGCTCGAGGGTTGATGAAGAGAGCCAGTGGCGGGGGTAATAGGGAGGTGGTGCTGAGGATAATTTGTTTCATTTTAGTGTAAGAGCATCTCCAACAATCTCTCTAAACTCACCATTTACCTATTTTAAGGGGTTGAAATCGCTTTATACTCTTCCAGCAGCTTCCCTAAACAATACACTAAACTAATTTTTACTACAGTGACTCCCTATTTGTAGGGAATCACTGTAGCTCCCTTATATCTGATAAATTCTTATTTTATTTCGTTGAAGGCATGAAGGGGAAGTTCCCTGGATGTTCCTTGGACGTCCCCCCGGACATCTCCCGGATGTCCGTGAGTGCCCTGTAGTTGAAGAAGAAAAATGCTCAAAAATGACCTAACCGATTGACCGCTTGGTCATCCGGCCGATCGACCTTCCCTATTTGTTTTCCTCTGCTGTGCTGCTAGCGTTTGGTTGGCTTTTCATTATTTTATTATTAAAAAAAGATTTAAATTTAAAAGTAATTTAAAATATTATTTTAATAGAATAGAGAAAGAATATAGAGTTTGATAGAAAAAGCAAATGAAAAAATGATTTCTAAAATAGAGAATGAATTTTTTAATAATATTTTAAAATAAAATTTAAGTAAACTGTTAGGGATGCTTTAAGGATAGCAAAGTTATTTTACATTTTATACTACCTCAATTAAGGCTAGGTTTGGCAAGTCCCAAAAAATTTAAAAAGCCAAAAAGTTATACAAAAAGCAAAAAAGTCATTACTATTCACAAATAAAAAATATTAAAAAAATATTTTATACATTTTTGTAATACAAAAGTTTGAATTACACTGTCAGCCGTATTGACAGGAAGGCAGGTCATACACTTTTTTGAGCAAAAAAAAAAATTACATATGTAAAGCCACAAAGTTTGATGGTAATGTTAGGCCCTTGGGGGCCCACTAAGGGTTCCGTTTTAATAATCCGAACCGTTCAATATGTAGAACTCGTCGAGTACTATGTGATTATAAAAAATCACTTTAACCAGATATCGTTAACTATATGATCAAATCAGTTTTGTATAAACAAAACGGATGGTGTGATAGTTAACTATTGAAAAAAAAACTAATCCGATCATATAGCTATCGATATCCGATCAACGTGATTTTTTACAGGCATATAATACTCGACGAGTTGTACATATTGAACGGTTCAGATTATTAAAATGGGACCCGTGGTGAACCCCACAGACCGACCATCACTGTCCAAATACTTTGCCCCGAAGGAGGTAATAATTTGCTGTGTAAGACAAACCGTACAATCTACTCAACTTTCTTCCGCTATACGCGTTATTTATATAATTTTTTATTACACATTTTTTCGTAAAAAGACAAAAAATTAACTCAAGCATCCTTATTTTTTTCTCAATTTTTTAATTTAAAAAGATAAAAAATATACTTATTTAAGACACCTCAAATAATTCCTAAAAAATAATATAATTTAAAAAAAAAATCTATAATAAAGTCAAATCTCAAAAAAGGTTCGGTGTAATTTTTCTTTAAATTATTCATGTTTGTTAGTTGATTTGAAATAAAGTTTAATCCAGCTGTGTATGTGCACATGTAAAGCTTTCAAAATATCTCTAAATTTGTCCTAAAAAAATAAAAATAAATAAATAAATAAATTTATAAATAGATAATAAACATATTATAAACAAAAATATGACTTGGATTCCAATTCACCGACATAAAAGTCGTATATATGTCAATGTATATATGAGTAGGTAAATCATTTAGACCGGACGAGACAAACACATGTGGAATAATAAATGGACATAAATCATAATGGTCAATATGACTGAGTCCTATGGGAAGTTGGGGTGCTGCTGTGCACCAGCACAGCAGGTAATGTTATACGATTTTATGGGTTTATTTCTGGCTTTGTTTTGATAATTCGAATCGTTTATATTTTAAAGTATATCGAGTAGAATATATTTATAAAAAATTAAGTTAATCGAATATCGTTAACCCTTTCATCCACTCACATTTGTATTTTAAAAAATAAATGACATTATAATTTAAGATATTAAAATTAATATGAATGTGAGTAGATAAAAGGGTTAACCGATTAACTTAATTTTATACAAATATATTTTACTCGATATATTTTAAAATATGAACAGTTCAGATTAACAAAACAAACCCCAAAATAAGTCTACAAAGCCACATAGCAGACACCCTAACTCCGTCCTGTGGCATATCTAATGAAATAATTTGATTTTATATATGAATTATATAAACATAATAATATAAAATGAACTTCTTAACTTATTAAAATAATATTTGTAAATTTTTTATGTTCAATCTTTTAAGATTATAATAATATTCTCACATATTAGTTAAATTCGTGATTTGAATAAAATTAACTCCGCTTCTACAATAATAACTTCATAACAATGACTTTAAAATAGGTCAAAACAAATAAAGAAAAGAAGATCAAAGTCCAAGAACCGAAGACAGAAAGATGAAACTCACAAGATATTCATCCCCAAATAAACTAGGATATGGGTAAGCCACTACCGGTGGCCCACATGACCACTACCCCTTTGAGGGCCCACCCCGACAAGCTATATCAATTCCATGGTAGCAAAGCAATCTGGAATGTTGTTCACATGATCATAACAACCACCACAACATGCAGGAGCTGCAGTGGCAGCGGATCCAACTATCTTTTTACTCTTGGTGGTGTCAGTTTTACGACCCAAATTGCAGTTGTGGTTATCGAAGGTCATCTTCATGTTCTTGGAATGGGTTAGCTCCACTTGTTTCAGGCGATTAATTTGTGACAATTGAAGAAGCCGTTTGGCATCCTTATGCTGATCAATGCCTTGAACTCACGTGGGTTGAGCAGCTTGCATAGTTTGGTTGTGGTTGTTCATTTCCGACAACAGCTCTGCTTTCTTTCCAGCTTTCCCCAGCATCGTTATGATCGTGTGTGGATCCACAGTGCCAGATATGGTTACCTTCCCTTGTTCTGCATCTATCTTAATTGAGTACACTCCTAGCTAAAAAAGAATGCATAACTAAATAAATGAACAAAACAAAGGAAATGTATGGTGTCTAATTAAATCAAATACACCAGCATGGATGGACACTCACTCACAAAAGGCAACTCCAAAGAACTGGAAATTACCGTTAATGTATAGTGGCTTTCTTGCTCTAGGCACACAAGGGAGTTCAATTCAGTTGAGCAGCATGTATCATGCCAAGATGCACTGCCTTGCCTTTTATTGGACATCCATTTATTCACAATCTCCCATTGGGCCAAAACTTTAGCTTGCCAGAGACTGCTGGTGCTGCCATTGTTGCTATAGATCCCAGTACAGTACCGTGAAACAATAACAAATAAAGATTGCATTTCCTATTTCCAAATCACACTAATGAAGAGTGAGTTGAGGATACAATCAAACAAATTAAAAGAAAAACATCTTATGTGATTTCGGGAATTGTTTTAAAGATCTTAATTTAGCAATTTGCATCAACTACACAGGTTGTGTTCTACTAGTCAGTGGTGACAATAAAAAGAATTCCCATAGCAAAATTATATACTGAATGAAATTCTTAGCACACATTCAAAGGGAATAATCTGGTACATTTATGTCAAATAGGGCCAAATGTAATTTTACAGAAGATGTCTAGTACAATGAGTAAAGTCAACTTGGAAGCGTTCAGAACTCAAACCAAGCCTTCCTCACATTAACAGCCCGCCTTCCACACATTAAAAGCCTTTTATTTCAATTGCTTAATACATGCAAAGATTGGGTAATTCCTAATTAAACCAAAAGAGAGCCTTCAGTTACAGTGATGGCTTTCCCCCGAAGTAATACTCTCTGATTCTTTTCATCTAAATGGAGGTTTAGAATGCCACCTCTAGGTGATGCCTACATCAAATAAACAAAATAATTAATGAATGGGCAAAAATCGCAAGTGATGCGCCTGCGCACAACTGTGTGTGTGTGTGTGAGAGAGAGAGAGAAATTTTACCTGATATGCAACAAAATCACATTTCCCCAGCTTTTTAGACCAATAGGCTGCTAAGGCACAATGTGCACTCCCACAAACATGATCCTAAAAAATAACAGCAAGTAACATATGGGGGAAACTGTTGAATGTAAGTTCTTTATATTTTGAGCATCACAATTAGTAATCCGGCAAAGGAGGATTATGCCAAAAATATGTCATGCAATAGAGAGAGAGAGAGAGAGAGAGAGATTTTACCTGATATGCAACAAAATCACATTTCCCCAGCTTTTTAGACCAATAGGTTGCTAAGGCACAATGTGCACTCCCACAAACATGATCCTAAAAAATAACAGCAAGTAACATATGGGGGAAACTGTTGAATGTAAGTTCTTTATATTTTGAGTATCACAATTAGTAATCCACCAAAGGAGGATTATGCCAAAAATATGTTATGCCAAAAATAAGTTCTTATTTTTTCTCATCAGCTTTCATTTAATTATTATAAACAAAAACTTCCCACTTAGAGAGACACCTAGAAAGATGAAATGAACTGATTTAAATCATAAGGTAGTTTGGGACCAAATGCCAATTTATTACCTCATTGATCCCCATTTTAGGACCAAAGACGCGACTAAAAAAGTCAAACCCGGATCCAGGGGGAGCAGGCCCTGTAATAATGACTATCCTTCCAGGGCATCGTTGTATCTCATCAAATTGGGGCAGTAGATCTGTAACAGCCTTTCCCGACGGCAGCACAACCTGCCAAAATGCATTTACATTCACTTTCTTTCAAGTACAAAATGAATACCCATGAATCAGTTCAAGTTGACATCCCTCTTTGAGAGACATCCATGAACCAACTAAAGTTTGAAGAGAATTACTCAGAACATCTTAGAAAACACATCACTCCCACCATTTAATTCTAAAATTGAATGATTACTCCCATTTGATGAGGGTCTGGGAGGGGATAAATTGGGTATAGACCTCACCTTTGGCATAATTTGCACACCCTTTTAATCATTTACTTCAAATACAAAGTTGCATAATTATGAATAATTAAGAAAAGAGTGCAAAAGCAATGCATACAATGAGGTCTTCTTCAGTAGTCGTAATCTTTAAGTCAATCACAGAAGCACCACCCAAGGCTTTAGAAATTGATGGAACCTCAGCAGAGTCAAAATCAGCAAGTGGAACTTTTGGAAAATCCAACTCAATTAAAAAGCAATCTTGTGATTCTGGAACTCTTTTAGCAATCAAAACTCCAGACAATGTCAGAAACTCTATTCTGTTGGCATTTACCAAACCAGAAGTGAATAGAAAATGAGAAGCTGCCAAGGTTCCATGACCACAAAGTTTAACCTGCAACATGAAAATTTCCTGTGTCCAGATTAAATTACTCACTACCATGGACTTAGCAACTGAAACACAATCCTCAATTATCACACCTTGTGATGTATAAGAGCATCTCCAATCCTCACTATCTTGTTTTCATCAAATTTGAGTACATATTTGTTTAAAAGCCTGATCCGATATGATCATTTTGCCATCAAATCTTCCTAAAAAATTCCAGACTTATCTTAAAATTCTGTTTTAACCATTTTTGATGAAAGAAAACTTCTCCAATCTTTTACTTTTTTAAAATTTCATCAAATTTGATTGAAAATATGACTATTGGAAATTTGATGAAGGATTTGGTTCATCTTTGACTTGGTAAAAAAAATCTCCCTTGATTTCATACAGATTTGATGAAATGATTGGAACACACATTTAGCCATTTTTTCATCAAATATGAATTTGATGAAGAATTGTATAAATACTTTCAAATTAAAGTTGAAAAGAAAGCAGGTAATAATCTAAAATCAAGCAATCAAAATTTAAAGAAATCTAACACCAAAAAAAAAATAAGTCTACAATTATAAGTGATTTGAGTAGCCAAATGAGAAGATTGCGCAATTCGGAAGGGGAATTCGACGTTATATTTCTTTTTTTTTTTTCTTTTTCCTGGATTTCTCAGCAACCAAACGGATCATTCAGGAGGAAAAAAAACAGTTCTATATTTTTTTCAAACTTTGGACGATGGTGAAGTGACCTCGGTAGCTGGAATGAACCATCGGAGGCGAAACCGAGCGTTCGTGGATGAGTGGTTATATTTCTTTTTTTTTTTCTTTTTCCTGCGATTTCTCAGCAACCAAACGGATCATTCAGGAGGAAAAAAAACAGTTCTATATTTTTTTCAAACTTTGGACGATGGTGAAGTGACCTCGGTAGCTGGAATGAACCATCGGAGGCGAAACCGAGCGTTCGTGGATGAGTGGGACGAGTCATGAGTCTCCGACTCGAAGTCAGTGATCCGAGTCAAGAAACAGACCATGGGGAGGTTGAACTCACCAGCAACAGTTCGAAACCACTCATAATCGTCTCTCTCTTCCTCCAACAAACATACAGCTGCTGGGTTTCCTTTGAAAGGCAAGTCGGTGAACGCGTCCACCTAATTCCACAACTCAAATCAGTGAGTCACACACACAACAACAACAACAACAACAAAATGGACAAAATCAAGATGACAGAGAGAGAGAGAGAGAGAGAGAGAGAGAGGATCACCACACAGTATTTAACAGGCTTCTTTCCCATCTTGAGAGAGAGAGCGCCTGAGGAGGCAGGTGAACACAAAACAAGCCGTTTTGGGAAGGGACATAAAAATCTACGTTTTTTATCATTTTCCAAAAACGTATGTGGTCAAAAACGCAACAAATTTGATTTGGAAAGGGCAAAAAAGCAGGCGTGAAATTATAAATTAGGCTCTATGGTAAAAAAATAATTTTTTTATGTTGGATAAAGATATTTTAATTATTTTAATTTGATTTGATATCATAAATAAATATTAAATTAAAAAAGTAAAAAGTGAGTTTTTTACTAACTTTTCAAATTATTTTTTAAAAAGTTAATTCGGTAAAAAGTTAAAAGTCAATTGTTTACCAATTTCTCAAAACACCCAAAAGAGCTGTTGGAAGTTTAATTTGGAGTGCTGGGTCTATTTATACTAGTTTCTCGTCCGCTTTACCTGGCCTGCTTGGGGCATGTTTGGTTGCTGCGCGTCAAATGCTCCATTCATTGGCTAGGGCTTTCTTGTACCGGTTAAGGTAATCCGAGTTCTAAAGTAAGAGAAGATTATTTATATCTTTAGATTTTAACGTTGTATTTGATTAAGAGATTTGAAAAAAAAAATGTATGTGAGAGGGAAATTTTTGGTGAAAATTGGGCCGAGCTATGAAATGGACTTTATGGCCCCAAAGTACGAAGGACCAGGTAAAATGGGCCGAGAAGTTACTCCGGCCCATGAGAAATAAAGTTACTTCGGTCAAAAGAGGTGAAGTTACTTCGGCTCTGGAATTGTAAAGCTACTTCGGTTTGGACAACTTGAGTTAGTCCGGTCTCCGAGTTAGTCCGATAGATCGGTCAAGACCTTGCTACTCGGTAGCTCGACCCCAACATATCATGGTTCATGCATGGGAGAACCGAGATGAGGAGTGAAAGGAAGGGCCGAACTAAGGATAGTTCGGCCTACCTCGTGGCTCAGCTTAGCCAGTTTACTTCGGTTAAATAGTAGTTCGGACGTAGGTAAAACCATCCCACTTGGTTTAAGCAGTGGGGGGTGTAAAAAGATAAGCATTATCCTTTAGGAGTATGAATCCTAGGAGGACTCTGCATGGAGAAATAAAAGTCCTACTAGGATTGTGCCACTCGAAACCTATAAAAGCTCACAAGCATCACCTTGGAGGAGGTAACATAACACAACACGGGAAACTTATAAAAGCCTACAAACATCACCTTGGAGGAGGTAATTGAACACAATCTTTCTGAGAACATTGAGTTTTGTCTATTTGTCAAGTTTTCTGACTTAGGCATCGGAGAGGTTTCCGGCACACACCCGCCGGCTAGCTTACGTTTGTGTTTTCAGGTGACAAAGCGACGTCGTACGGAGGAGCGTGGACTTAGTCAACAGGATTATACGAGGAGAATTATTTATTTCCCATACAATTGACGCCGTCTGTGGGAAGAACAGACAAGAACAAAACCTCTTGATTAAAGCTTCTCCCCTTTACAATCAATGGCACACATTGAAGAATTGCCGCAGTCCGCCGTCGACGGACTCACTCCTGATGGGGGCGCAAGGCGTGAAGGATTACCTGTTGTCCCTCCCATGGCGGACTGGAGCCCCAACGACATACCTCCAGGAGGGATGCTAGGGGAAGGCGGAATAATAGCCCCCATCGCTCTCATTCACAAAGTCCAGACAGACAAAGACTAAGAATTGACCCTCAAGCTCTGGAAGATCGCGTGAAAGAGCAAGATGAATTGATAAAGAAGATGGCGGCGGACATGGAGGCCTTGAAACGCCAGATGAAGAAAAAAGAAGTGGCGACAGGAGAGGGGCGCAAAAACAAGACGCCCCCTCGCCACTCAGAAAATCGTAGTAGGAATACTACACCCTCGCAAGGAGAGAGCAGAAGCCTCAGGACAGGCGACACTCAATCCTGGTCTTCCAGAACTCGTCACTCCGGGTCTGAGAGGACGAGATCTGAAAGGTCATACACTGAAGGAAGCACATATTGGCCCTCGCATTCACACCAAACCAGATCTAAATAGACGGAATTACCCAGATCATCCGACTTACGAACCGTGCTCGAAGAGAAAGCACGATGCAAGGAGGATGCCAGGGCAAGGGATCCACATAGAGTTTCAGCCTTGCAGCGGTTGACTTCTCGGACGCATGGAAGCGTCGAGGTTGGAATGCCAATACCACGCCCTGCCTATGAACCGACGGACAAGGCATTAGCAAGGCTGCAGACTTCACCGTTTGTTCCAGCGATCGAAAACGCGCCCCTACCATCAGGCTTCCTTCAGCCGAAATTCACTACATATGAAGGGAAGACGGATCCCTACTCACACTTAAGCCATTTTCGCCAAGTCATGGCTGTATACAGGCGAAACGAGGCCTTAATGTGCATACTCTTCCCATCAAGACTTGGCGACCTAGGCTTGACGTGGTTCGAGAAACTACCAGAAGGCAGCATAGCCTCTTGAGCATAATTGGCAGAAGCCTTCGTGACAAGGTTCCGAACAAACACAAAAACACCGGTAGAGATCGACCAGTTACTCTCCATCGACATGGGGGATAAAGAGATTAGATCCTACAATAATCGTTACTGGGAGACATTCAATCAGATTGGGGACTGCCCCACCAATCTC
>NW_021024683.1:3721532-3751754 GCF_004153795.1 Camellia sinensis | reverse complement strand
CCCACACCCGCCGGCTAGCTCACGTTTGTATTTTCAGGGGACAAAGCGACGTCGTACGGAGGAACATGGACTTGGTCAACAGGATTATACGAGAAGGCGTATTTCTTTCCCGTACATGTTAGTCACTTCCAGCGATTGGGCACTGCGCAAAGTAATGGGAAACACCTTGGTCCCAGGAGACGGCAAGTTAGGCCTAAATTGGGAAGGTCCTTATAAGGTGGTTGGGTTAGCAGGCAAAGGGGCATACCACCTAGAAGACAAGGATGGCAAGGCAATCCCTAGGCCATGGAATACGGCCAATCTCAAGTTATTTTACTTTTAGCTTTTCTTTTTCAAACATATGTAATTTTTCCTTTCTTCAATAAAACAAGCAATTCTTTTTCAGCACAAGTTATTTCTTGTAAAAGTTAGCTTTAGTGGGCAGTAGAGTTGGGACAATTCGACATCAAGTTCCAACCCAAGACCGCAATAAAAGCCCAATCTTTGGCAGACTTCGTCGCAGAGTTTACTCCTGGAAGTCATCATATCTGCCCAGTCGACCTAACTGACACAACCGAACTAGGGATGGAAGTTGACGCCGGAATAGCGCAACCCCTAGCAGTAAGCACTCAGTCAGACTCCAAGGTAGACCAGACTAAAGACAACAAGGAAGAAGCAAACCAAGGCTCACCAACAGTCCAACTAGATGGCGAGGGGCAGACAACAGGCATGGACCTTGAAGAAAACACCATTCTTGACCCCACGACATCATCTGACCCCTCCACTTGCTGGAAGTTGTTCGTTGGAGAGATGTGGAAGCTCTTTGTGGATGGAGCATCCAACCGGCATGGTGCAGGACTTGGCATAGTCCTCATCTCTCCAGACGGCCTGGTTGTAGAGCAAGCAATCAATCTTGGCTTCCCAGCATCCAACAATGAAGCGGAGTATGAGGCGCTTCTCGCAGGACTCAAGTCAGCACATTACATGAAGGCCACCGAACTAATGGTCTACAGCGACTCACAGCTGGTGGTAAATCAAATTTCTGGCGACTACAAAGCAAAGGATGACAGAATGGCCAAGTACCAAGAGCTGGTCAGAACAGAGATCAAGAAGTTTGATGTAGTAAGGATAGAACAAATTGGCAGGGAGGAAAACAGCAGAGCAGACGAACTAGTAAGCTTTGCCTCAATGGCAGATGCATTCACCCCTCATCCATTGCTCATCGACTACTTACCAAGACCAAGCATAGAAGACCCCGAAACAGAAGAGGTATGTTGCGCAGAATTAGGCCCCTCTTGGATGGATCCCATCATCCTATTCCTAAAAAACGGCATCCTACCAGAAGAAAAAAAAGAAGCCAACAGAATACGAGCGAAGTCGCAGCGATTTTGGCTATCTCCATCTTTGGCATTATACAAGAAGTCATTCTCAGGGCCTTACCTAAAGTGCGTCCATCCCAGCAAAGTGAAAGCATTCTTGTTCGAAATACACGAAGGGATGTGCGGAAGCCATCAAGGGGGAAGGTCACTAGCTTACAGGGCCATTTCGCAAGGTTATTGGTGGTCATATATGCAGGCAGACTCAGAGAAATATGTGAAGAAGTGTGAAAAATGCCAGAAATTCGCACATCAAATACATCAACCAGCTAGAGAACTCCTACCATTGACTAGTCCATGGCCTTTCGCAATATGGGGCTTGGACATAGTAGGACCACTTCCAACAGCACCCGGCGGCAGGAAGTTCTTTCTCGCGGCAACAGACTACTTCACAAAGTGGGTTGAAGCAGAAGCATTGGCATCAATCAAGGAAAAAGATGTGAAAAAGTTCGTCTGGCAAAACATCATCACTCGATTTGGCATACCAAAGGCCCTAATCTCAGACAATGGCACTCAATTCGACGGCAGAATCTTCAGAGGCTTTTGTGAAGAGTATAAGATAGAGTTCTACAATTCTACACCGGCATATCCTCAAGCGAATGTCCAAGCAGAAGCATCAAATAAAGTCGTCTTGGATGGACTTAAGAAAAGACTAGAGAAGGCAAAAGGCAAGTGGGTGGACGAACTTCCTTATGTTTTATGGGCTTACCGCACCACACCTCGACGATGAACAGGAGAGACACCATTCTCCTTAGCCTATGGAATAGAAGCAGTAATCCCACTGGAAGTTGGCCTCCCCACAATTCGAAGCGAAAACTTTGATCCAGACTTAAATGGAGAAGCCATAACATTGGAACTCGACCTTGCAGAAGAAAGAAGAGAAAGGGCATTGGTTCACATTGCTTCATACCAACGAGAATTAATTAGAAAATACAACAAAAAGGTGCATCCAAGACAATTCAAGATCAGCGATTGGGTACTGCGCAAGGTAATGGGAAACACCTTGGTACCAGGAGATGGCAAGTTAGGGCCAAACTGGGAAGGTCCTTACAAAGTGGTTGGGTTAGCAGGCAAAGGGGTATACCACCTCGAAGACAAGGACGACAAAGCAATCCCTAGGCCATGGAACACGGCCAATCTCAAGTTGTTTTATTTCTAGCTTTTTTTTCTTTCAAACATGTAATTTCTTCTTTTTTCAATAAAACAACCAATTGTTTTTCAGCATGAGTTGTTCTTTGTAAAAATTAGTGTTAGTAAAGACAGGAATATTACAAACCTTTTGTTCTAAGTTAGCTGGAAAAAACTAACTTAGAGGTTGGCTGGAACAAACCAACACCCTTCCTAAGCCCAGGATAAGGATCTAGGCTGTGGGACGTTTTGGCGGAATAACCAAACAATGTTCTAAGTTAGCTGGAAAAAACTAACTTAGAGGTTGGCTGGAATAAACCAACACCCTTCCTAAGCCCAGGATAAGGATCCAGGCTACAGGACGTTTTGGCGGAATAACCAAACAATGTTCTAAGTTAGCTGGAAAAAATGAACTTAGAGGTTGGCTGGAATAAACCAACCCCTAGTACTCTTCAGCCGAAGTATGGGTATGGTTGAAGAGTGGTTGGCTGGAATAAACCAACTCTTTGCACTCTTCAGCCGAAGTATGGGTATGGCTGAAGAATGGTTGGCTGGATTAAACCAACTCTTTGTACTCTTCAGCCGAAGTATGGGTATGGCTGAAGAATGTTTGGCTGGATTAAACCAACTCTTTGTACGCTTCAGCCGAAGTATGGGTATGGCTGAAGAGTGGTTGGCTGGATTAAAACTAACTCTTTGTACTCTTCAGCCGAAGTATGGGTATGGTTGAAGAGTGGTTGGCTGGATTAAACCAACTCTTTATACTCTTCAGCCGAAGTATGGGTATGGCTGAAGAGTGGTTGGCTGGATTAAACCAACTCTTTATACTCATCAGCCGAAGTATGGGTATGGCTGAAGAATGGTTGGCTGGATTAAACCAACTCTTTGTACTCTTCAGCCGAAGTATGGGTATGGCTGAAGAGTGGTTGGCTGGATTAAACCAACTCTTTGTACTCTTCAGCCGAAGTGACTTATGTCAACCAAAGAGTGGTTGGCTGAATTAAACCAACTCTGAGTACTCCTCAGCTGAAGTAATTATGTCGGCTAAGGAGTGGTTGGCTGGTAAGCATAGTTAGTTTAATCATTTAAAACCGGAATGGCAGTTGGAACAATAGAAGACATTACAAGTGCAAGCACACGTCAAAACTGGAATAAGAGTCCAACAAGTTTCATTCATTGAAATTGAAAAGCAAGTACAGAGGGGCATAGCCCGGTTACAAAGTCAAAAAGGTAAAAAAAAAAGTGCAAAATCAAGAAAAAAGATCTTCAATTTCGGCGTCAAAAGCAGCGTTGGCATCAACTTGAAGACCGGTTTCAGGCGGACTCCGAGGTGGTATCTCCCCGTCCTTGTCTTCGAGGCGGACTCCGAGGTGGTATGCCCCGTCCTTGTCATGGATGGACTTAAGAAAAGACTAGAGAAGGCAAAAGGTAAGTGGGCGGACGAACTTCCTCATGTTTTATGGGCTTACCGCACCACACCTCGACGATCAACAGGAGAGACACCATTCTCCTTAGCCTATGGAATAGCAGCAGTAATCCCACTGGAAGTTGGCCTCCCCACAATTCGAAGCGAAAACTTTGATCCAGACTTAAATGGAGAAGCCATAACATTGGAACTCGACCTTGCAGAAGAAAGAAGAGAAAGGGCATTGGTTCACATTGCTTCATACCAACGAGAATTAATTAGAAAATACAACAAAAAGGTGCATCCAAGACAATTCAAGATCGGCGATTGGGTACTGCGCAAGGTAATGGGAAACACCTTGGTACCAGGAGATGGCAAGTTAGGGCCAAACTGGGAAGGTCCTTACAAAGTGGTTGGGTTAGCAGGCAAAGGGGCATACCACCTCGAAGGCAAGGTCGGAACCACGGTTTCACCTGGTTGCTCAATAGTTAGATCTTCCACCGTGGGCTCCGACCGAACTACCTGATCTACATTCGCAACCGGAGTATCCTCAGGGGCAGAGTCTTCATCAGAGTCTGAGCCCTCAAGAAACTGCTGCTGCATGGCATTTGCGTATTCCATGAGGGAGTTCGGTATAAAGTAGGCTGGAGGGTTGAAAACCTCGGTCTGTGGATCATGACCGAGCTTCTCAACGGCTCCCCTCCAGCCGCACTTAAAGAACAGATCCTTGGCCGCCCCACACTATTTGACATATATATCCTCTGCCTCCTTAAAGCCTTTCTTTTCGGCTTCTTTTGCGCTCTCCTTCGCCTGGGATATTCCGGCATCCTTCTTCCTCTCAAGCTTTACCAGCTCACGCAGGTACTTGTCTTTCAGAGCAATGGCAGCCTTCTATTTTTCGGCTTCGGCCGAACTAACCAGTCCGGTCAGTCTGCCGATCTCACCTCGTAGCTCGGCCATTTCATTTCTGGCCTCCTCCATCTCGGCCGCTTTTGCCTCAGCTTCTGCCACTGCTTGCCTTGTTACTTTCCTCAGCTCCAGCACTTTCCGATGAGTAATTTGGTTTTTCTGAATGGCCTGACAAAGCAAAGATTTCCCTTTAGCCGAAGTAAAAGTCGAAAAAAGAAAAGAAGACAGAGAGGCGACCAAAGTCACTTACCAGAATCATGGATTTTGTCGTTGACCGGATGGCCTTTAGTTCGGTGTTCAGTTGTTTTTGGTGGTGCTCCATGTCTTTGGAGAGGCACACACCCTTGGCCAGATTGATGGCCAACGAGTGGTCTTTCTCAGCAACAACCGAGTCTGTATCTCGGATGTCTCGGTCGTTGAAAGTGAGTTTTGGGGCCCAGCTGCCGGTAGTTCGGTCAGAAGGTTCCGGTTGGGGGCTCGGTGGCAAGCTCGGTGGAAGTGCGGGTTTTGCTTCATCAACCAAAATTTGTTCGGTTTCAGCAGTCCGGGCGCGTTTGATTCGGCGGGAAGAGGACGGCTGTTGAGAAGGGAGGGCCACAACAGCAGGTTGCGACTGGCTGGGTGGCGTTACTTCGGGCCTGGTTGTCTCGGTTAAAAGTGCTCTGACTCTGTTCCTTTTCGCCATCTCTTCTTCGGCTGTCAGTGGGATCAGTCTGATCTCGGGCAAGGAGGGGTCCGGTCCTGGGGCGTCTTCAAGAAGAAAGTCAGTTACTCTGGCTTTCCGGTGACCGCTGTATCGGTAGGTCGGCTCGAATTGCAGCAATTTGGCCCAGCTACGTCCTGGATATCGTAGTGTGGCTCGCAAAGTTGCAAGGTTTGGATAACTGTATAAGGAATAAAGGTGGGCAGAATCTGCGAAAGAAGAACTGTTAGTTCGGTTGATACACTAACAAACCGAAATAAAAAAAATGCAAGGAAGAAGACCGAAGTTAAATTACCGGGCTCTCCTTTTTTCCAATTTATAGGTCGGCCAGGAATTTGGGCTTGAAAATCCTCAAAGTTCCCAGAGACCCAGAAAAAGTCGTCGTCATTTAGGTCTTTGTCCGGTGTATACTTTATTATCTTTTCTTGGCGGCGACGTATTCTAAGGTAATAAACCCACCCATCCTCTTTGGAGCCAATGGAATATTGATGAAAAATTTTAGCCAGGCCAAGGTTTAGTCCGGCTTGGCGGTTCAGTTCGGCAATCCCCATAATGATGCGGTAGGAGTTGGTGGACAGTTGGGTAGGGCATAATCTAGTCTGCCTAAGAAATTCACAGATCAACGGTTGAACTGGGAACCGTAGTCCGGTTTCTATTATGGATAGAAGGGTAAAAGGGACGAAGCCTTCGTTATCCCAGGGAATGACATCTTTTTCGGCCAAAACCAAGTGGACATCATCAGGTATGTTATAGTCCTTCCTAAATTCGGCTAAACCGCCTGGAGTGTCTACTAGGTACCTATACTTCCCCATTTAAGGAATAAATTATGAATAAGTTATGTCGGTGCAAGAGCTGCGCTCAGAAGCTCGGTTGAGCGCACAGAGTCTCTGAGCAACCTAAGTCTGCAAAGTAGAAAGCAAAGGGGTTAAGCACAGATCATTGGACCGTGCTACAAATTAAAAGCGAGGTTAAAAAGTCCTAAAGTCCTACTTCGGCTTTATGGACGGGTTCTATCTCGGTTCAGCAAAATACTTGGTATCTCGGTTTGAGCAAGGTTCTTATGAGCCAAATCTTGGCGGCATCTCGGCATATTGGCCTTGGATACAATTTTGTTAGACCGGTTCATAGTCTAGGGGGGCAGCTTTCTGAGTTCGGTCTAAAAAACTAAGAAAGATGGCTCAGCCCCAAAGGCCTAAATTGGTTGAAATTGGAGTTTTGTTATTTCGGTTGAGCCTCTAGGGGCTGCTTTCTGAGTTTTGTTTAGAAACTAGGAAAGCTGGCTTAGCCCCAAAAGCTTAGCTCGGTTGAAGACCGAGGTTCCTTATTTATTAAAGTCAAACTTCGTTCGGTGGGTTTATCTCGGCTAAAGTTACTTAGGAGTTGGTAACCTACTGAAGCTACTGATTTCTAGAGTTCTAGTTCGGTTATTATCTAAAGTGATCTACCTATATAGGACAAACAATATCCTAGTTCGGTTGCTACTTGATTTTGGATCTAAGACTAGTTTTCTACAGAATATTTCATACACACGGGTTCAGTAAAGTTTTTCCAGTAAAGTACAGAAGCAAAGCAAAAAATAGACTAACATGTTTCGCAAAAACATGAAAAGCAAAATATGAAAACAAACAAAGCAAGAAGGTTAGATTTGCTTACCAGAGTAAAAAGGAAGAAGTTAGAAGATGGAGGCAATAGCAGTAATGAAGGGCGCGAACACAGCAAGCTCAAACTCAGGGCTCAGGAACAAGGGAGAGAAGAAGTAAGGAGTAGAGTAAATGATTCAAAAGTGAAAGGATGGTTTTGTGAAAAATGAGAGAGAAAAAGCGGCAAAAAGGGGCGGGACTGTTCAAAAATTTCGTGGTACGAGGGCGGCGTGATAACAGCTCACAGCCTATCAAAGCCTGCCACGTGTCATTGGAAAGTGAAGCGTTATAGTCAGTGATTGAAGAGACGTTTTGACCGAACAAGTAGAGCCGGAGTGAAATAAGCTCGGCTGGAGAGGCTAAAACGATTTTTTAGTTCGGCTGGAAAGGCTTGAAAACGTTTAGCTCGGCTGATCACTTGGTAATCCCATACATGTTGTGCAGATGGAATTAAGGGGCAATTGAGAGGGTAATTTTTGGTGAAAATTGGGCCGAGCTATGAAATGGACTTTTGGCCCCAAAGTACGAAGGACCAGGTAAAATGGGCCGAGAAGTTACTCCGGCCCATGAGAAATAAAGTTACTTCGGTCAAAAGAGGTGAAGTTACTTCGGCTCAGGAATTGTAAAGCTACTTCGGTTTCGACAACTTGAGTTAGTCCGGTCTCCGAGTTAGTCCGGTCATGACGT
The DNA here is from genome assembly GCF_004153795.1 of Camellia sinensis. Lineage (NCBI taxonomy): Eukaryota > Viridiplantae > Streptophyta > Magnoliopsida > Ericales > Theaceae > Camellia > Camellia sinensis. Next base: position 3,743,927 of record NW_021024683.1, on the reverse strand, counting down.
ATTCTGGATAGATCGGTCAAGACCTTGCTACTCGGTAGCTCGGTCCCAACATATCATGGTTCATGCATGGGAGAACCGAGATGAGGAGTGAAAGGAAGGGCCGAACTAAGGATAGTTCGGCCTACCTCGTGGCTCAGCTTAGCCAGTTTACTTCGGTTAAATGGTAGTTCGGCCGTAGTAAAAACCATCCCACTTGGTTTAAGCAGATGGTGAAGAACCATCCCACTTGGTTTAAGCAGTGGGGGGGTGTAAAAAGATAAGCATTATCTTTTAGAAGCATGAATCCTAGGAGGACTCTGCATGGAGAAATAAAAGTCCTACTAGGATTGGGCCACTCGAAACCTATAAAAGCTCACAAGCATTACCTTGGAAGGGGGTAACAGCACACAACTTATAATTTTGCTTCTTGAATACATTGAGCTTTGTCTATTTGTCAAGTTTTCTGACTTAGGCATCGGAGAGGTTTCCGGCACACACCCGCCGGCTAGCTCACGTTTGTGTTTTCAGGTGACAAAGCGACGTCGTACGGAGGAGCGTGGACTTAGTCAACAGGATTATACGAGGAGAATTATTTCTTCCCCGTACAGTATGTAAAAGTGAAAGTAAATATATTTTATTCACATTTCACTTAATTTTTCTTTTTCTCTTTTTAAATTTCTGTTCAAATCTCCCAACCAAACATAATGTAATTAGATTGTTTTCTTATTTCTTTTGTTGGAAAAATTATTGACTCATGAAAAAAATTATCACTAATTTAAAAATATTTTTCTAAACATACACTAAAATAAAATTATCTTCTTTTTTAGTCACGAAAATCACTCACTCTCAGTGTATATATATTTGAAAAATGCAGAGTACTTAACAGGCTTGTTTTTCATCTTTAGAGAGAGAGAACTAAAATGCAGAGACCCCGTTTGTTTTGGGAGATAGAATGGAAGGGATTGATAGTGAGGGGATTGATAGTGAGGGGATTAATAGTGAAGAATTGTTAAATTATTTTTATATAAAATAATAAAAAAATATAAAAAAATAAACATTATTTTTAAAAAAAATTCCCAATATATAAAAAAAAAAAAATTTCTAATCCCCTCACTATTTTTCTAATACCATCTCTACCTCCTCCTTACCAATCCTCCTTCCTCCTCCTTACTAATACCAAGGGATTACTAATCCCTTCCCTATCTCTCAAAACAAACACTCCATTTTCAATCCCCTCCTCACTATCAAACCCAATCCCCTCCCCATAATTCCAAACAAACGGGGCCAGAGAGCTTTTGGAAGATGAATTCATGGCTATGGGTCTATTAGATCATATTCAGCCTATGTTTGTGAAGTTGGGTTTGAGGATTTTTTTGACTAAAATAGTCACAAAAAACAAAATAGACTTTTTAACCCAATAAAACAAAACATCACATCTAACCCATAATTATTACATTCTTTCTTTCACAAAAAAGCTAAAAAAATCAAAAATCCTTCTCAAATTAGGCTTTTTAGCCCAAGACTAAAATAGTTAAAAAAGCCAAAAGGCCAACCCACTTTCCAAACGAAGCCTCAGTTCCTTGATGGCTTCCTTCACATAGCCTACTTGGGGTATGTTTGGTTGCTCAGCGTCAGATGCCCATTCTTCAGTTGTCTATTTTTAGCATTTGTGTATTTTAATGAGATCTATAAATAATGTATTTTTGTAATAAAATATATATTTAAAAAAAAATTCAATTAATTCTTGTAGATGAAGTTTTTAAAATTGTCGAAAATAGAATAATTATAAAATATAAATGAATTTTTTGAATGTATTAAATAGTGAAAATTGACAAATAATTTGAAACAGAGAGAATAAATTATAGAATCTTGATGATTTTTAAAGTGATACTAAGTAATAAATACAATAGTGATTAAATTTGAATATATAATGTTAGATATTATTATGTGATATGTTATCATTGACTATAGTGACACATCAAACACTACATTGATTTGATAGTATTATTAGAATCTGAACTGAAAGTGATATTGTTGACTTTCATATTTAGTTGTCTAAATAACAGTGTAAGCACTGAATTAGTACAAATTTGATTTGTTAGATTTCAATTATTAGGTCTCCGTTGGCACTAAAATTTATGCTCTCTGTTGAACAAGCGTAACAAAATATGGAGAGCTGATCCAGTGAATGCTGGGGAGAAGACCATGAGTTTGTAGTGGAATGTGGGTGCCAAAATGCAAAACATGTGACAGAAGTGAAATAGTGAAAGAGGTAGAGGTGGCAAAAGTAGTTTACTCTGTTGATTCATCTGATGGTGTAGTGGGATGTGGCCTAACGTGGCCCAGGAGTCAAGCCATGAAGTTAGGCATGTAAGTGATGCAAGGCATGTGGTTTGTTTGCAAGAGAAAGAGGAGGCTGCAGCAAAGAAGCAGTTATCAGCGGTTATTGAGATCATGGACAGTTATGCAAGAAGTGGAGGTAGCTTGCTCCGTGGTGGGACATGTGAGCGCAAGCCAGTAGCAGGGCCAATGGCATAAAGGCTGGAGATTCGAAGGAAAGAAGGGTAGAAAATCCAACTCTCAACCTGGGAAATCTAGGAGTAGTTCAATATGTTTTAGGAGTAGCAGTTATTGTAGTTAGCAGTAACATTAGCAATAGTAGTTTAGTACTTGAAACCTCTGTTGATTGTAATGTTTATTAACTTGTAATTTGGTCCTGATGGTTGAGTGATAAGTTTTATCATTATCAATCAATTGTTCGTTACATTCTATTTTGTTTATTTAGGAAGTAAACCTCCAAAAAAGTCGTTGAATCTGTCAAGGCATTAAGACACACAACCACATTGCTTGATCTTGTTGTTTGTGAAAATTGGTTTGGTTGTTGACTGTCTATTGTGCACCCAAACTAGATTTTTGCTAATAATCTCTTGCCAACAATTTTGTTTAGCAATGTTTTTTTGTGAAAGGAATAACAAACATAACAAGAGTTTCGAACACACAAACAGAGAGGGATAGTTCTAGTATTGGTAATGGCATCTACATACTGATTTTCTTATTTGTGAATATGAGATATGGAGTTATTGCATCTTTGTAGAAGGAAATCTCGAGTCTTCAACCAAAGTTACAACTTTACAAAGAAAGTTCATGTTAGCCCATTTTTTGGATCAACTTGACTGCTATTTCAAATGAAGATTATATCCAATTGAATATTTCCTATTTCCACGTCAATTATGAAGAGTGAGTCAAAAAAATACAATCAAACTAATTAAAACAAAGAGAGAGAGAGAGAGAGAGAGAAAAAATCCCTTCTTATGAGATTTCAAGAATTGTTTTGAAGATCTTAATAAGTTGGAATTTTGCATCAGTTACACAGATTTTGTTCTAGTAGTCAGAGGTACCAAGAAAGAGAATTTCCATTATAGATAGCAGAGATATAAATTTATGTTGAATAATAGTGGCAAATGTAACTTTACAGAAGATGTCTAGTACAAAACTTACAAGGAGTAAAATTAAGTTTGACGGCAAAAGCGTCAATCAAAATTCAAAGCGAGCCGTCCAAACATTAATAGCCTTTTATTTCAATTGATTCATACAAGCCAAGATGGGGACAATTACTAGTTAAACCAAGAGAGAACCTTCCATTACAATAATGGCTTTCCTCCGAAGTAGTACTCTCTAAGTCTTTTCATCTAAATGGAGGTTCAGTATGCCCCTTCGAGCTGATGCCTATGCTAAGTAAACAATACAATAATTAATGAATAAAGAAAGAACACAAATGGCACAACTGCACGAGTGCGCATGAGAGAGAGAGAGAGAGAGAGAGAAAGAACCTGATATGCAACAAAATCACATTTCCCCAGCTTTTTTGATCAATACCCTGCTAGGGCACAATGTGCATTACCAGTAACAAGATCTTGAAAAATACCAGCAACATATGAAGGAGCAGCCATCAACTATAATGAGAGTTCTTTATAATCTGAGTATCACCATGTTATTTTATTATTATTTTTTTTTAATCAGCTTTCCTTTACTTAGTATGAACATATTTTCCCACTTAATCAAGAGACACCTAGAAAGATGAAAGGAATTGATTTAAATCTTGAGGTAGTTTGGGACAAAATGCCAATTATGTCTTACCTCATTGATCCCCATTTTAGGATCGAAGACACGACTAAAAAAGTAAAACTCGGATCCAGGGGGAGCCGACCCTATAATAATGACTGCCTTTCCAAGGCATCGTTGTATTTCATCAAATCGGGGCTGTAGATCTATAACAGCCTTTCCCAATGGGAGCACAACCTGCCAAAATGCATTTACATTCACTCTCTTTTAAGTACAAAATGAATATTCGTATATCAGTTGAAGTTGACTTCCCTTTCTGTGAGACATCCATCCATGAATACACTAAAATTTAATAAAAATATCTTAGAAATCATATCATTCTCACCATTTAATTCTAAAATTGAACGATCACTCGACCTCACCTTTGGCATGATTTGCACACCCTTTTAATCATTTACTTTAAATACAAAGTGGCATAATTATGAATAATTAAGAAAAGAGCACAAAAGAAATGCATACAATGAGGTCTTCTTCAGTAGTTGTAATCTTTAAGTCAATCACAGAAGCACCACTCAAGGCTTTAGAAATAGATGGAACCTCAGCAGAGTCAAAATCAAAAAGTGGAACTATTGGCAAATCAAACTCAATTAAGACGCAATCTTGTGATTCTGGAACTCTTTTAGCAATCAAAACTCCAAACAGTGTCAGAAACTCAATTTTATCGACATTTACCAAACCAGAAGTGAATAGAAAATGTGAAGCTGCCAATGTTCCATGACCATAAAATTTAACTTGCAAGCAGACATGAAAAATTGTGTCCAGATTAAATTACTCACTACCATAGACTTAGGTATTGAAACACAATCCTCAATTATCATACTTTGTGATGTATGAGAGCATTTCCTATCTTTGCACTTGTTCTTTTCATCAAAAAATTTTTTTTTTATCAAATTTGAGTATAAATTTAGTTAAAAACCTGATCTGATATGATATACTTCAATCCTTATTATCTCTTTTTTGAAAAATTCCAAATTTTATCTCAAAAATCTGTTTTAACCATTTCTTATTATAAAAAAAAAAATCTCCAATCTTTTAAAATTTCGTAAAATTAGAGTACGAATATGACTGAGAACTTTGACGAAGGATTTGGTTCATCTTTGACTAGGTAAAAAAATTGAATCTCCCTTGATTTCGTACAAATTTGATGAAATGGTTCAAGCAGTTTTAGCCAATTTTTTCATCAAATATGAATTTGATAAAAAAGTTGATGAAGGATTGTATAAATATTTTCAGATTAGGTCTCGTTTGGGAACAGATTATTTTAGTAACTTTTTGGCTTTTTACGAAAAGATGTGCAAAAAAGTAGAGAGGTGATGTGATTAGTTTTAGTTAGCTTTTTGACTTTTTGGCTAAAATAGCCACTCCCCAAACGAGACCTAAGTTGAAAAGAAAGCAAGTAATAATGTGAAATCAATCAAATCAAAATTTAAAGAAATCTAACACCTAAAAAACTAAGTCGACAATTATAAGTAATTTGAGTAGCCAAATTAGAAGATTGCGCAATTCGGAGGGGGAATTAGATGTTATATTTCCATTTTTTTTTCTTCTTTTTCCTACGATTTCTCAGCAACCAAACAGATCATTCAGAAAACAAACAGTTCGATATTTTTTCAAACTTTCAACGATGGTGAAGTGACCTGGGCAACTGGATTGAACCATCGGAGGCGAAACCAAGGGTTTGTAGATGAGTGGGACGAGTCATGCGCCTCGGACTCGAAGTCAGTAATTGAAGTCAAGAAACAGGTTATGGGGAGGTTGAACTAACTAGCAACAGTTTGAAACCACTCATCATCGTCGCTCTCTTCATCCAACAAACATACAGCTGCCGGGTTTCCTTTGAACGATGAGTCAGTGAACGTGTCCACCTAAATTCCACAACAAATCAGTGAGTCACACACAACAACAACAAAAAGCACAAAATCAAGGTGAGAGAGAGACGATTACCACACAGTATTTAACAGGTTTCTTTCCTATATTGAGAGAGAGAAAGGGAGAGAGAGAGAGAGTCTGAGGAGGCAGGTGAACACAATGAAATTAGTTTATAATTCCCGAACACTATGTAACGATATTACAAGTCAATCATTAATTACTTAGTCTCATATTATTCTTTTATTCCAATATAAATTGTGAATCTTTTTCCCTTTTTACTAATCAAAACCTTATAAAATACGTATTCATATTCCGAAAAGATTGAATAATCGCTCGTAAAGACAAAACAAAGAGAGCTGTTGGAAGGTGAATTTGGAGTGTTGGGTCTATTTATACTAGTTTCTCGTTGGCTTTACCTGGCCTACTTGGGGTATGTTTGCTTGTTGGGCGTCAAATGCTCCATTCATTTGCTAGGGTTTTTCTTAGGTAATCCGAGTTCTAAAGTAATAGCATTCACATCAGACTTAATAAATTTTGAACTAAATTATAATTAAAAAATTATTTTTATATTTTAGCTGACATTTTGCTATATGTACACACTATATAAGTCTCTTTATTCCAAAATTTAATTTTGTAAAATATTTGTTTATTTTTATTTACTTATTTTTTTTATTTAAGATAAATGATCTACTGGATCATTTTGCACATGATATACTGAACGCTAGGAAAACAAAGCAAGATTTGGTGGTATATGAAGATTTGGTGCAGCAGTTAGTTGTTTGGTAGGATGTCTGATAAGTTGTCATCATTTCTCTTGTCATTCTCTAGAATCAATAATAAAATGTTATATAACATGTGAATAGTATATTATTACATCAAGTGATATATTATAATAATATCAAATTTAATTTTGACATAGCCAGATTAATACAATAGTGATTCTAAACATTGCCTTGCTAATATAACTCTAAAACTACTATAACTAGACTAAGAGCATCTCCAATGGAGCTGCTATTTCACTTGCCAAAGCTAAAAAATGACAGGAATGGCAAAAAATTGTCTCCAATGGTTTGTTATTTCACTTGCCAAAGATGGCAGATGCCATATGTGTTCTCAAATTTGGCAAGTGAAATAGCAGATGCCAAGCTTGCCAGATCAGCAAAAATCAACAGCAATTTGACAACAAATTCAGTTGAAAACAACAGAATTAATCCAGTAGGGAACCCATTTTTCATAATCAAACCCAATTTTCAGAATCAAACAAATTTCAGAATGAAATTGACAAACCCAAATTCGGTTTCTCAAATTTTATTTTTTTTTAATTCATTTATCGCCAAATCAGTCAATCCAAATCGTATGCATTCACAATAAACCAAATGAAATCAGAATGAATATTGAGAGGGAGACATATATCAAAACAAAAAAAAAAATTGATGGATGAACAAAAAAAATTCAATAAGACAGATATCAAAAATTGATCCAAAAAAAAAATTATGAAGAAAATTTGGAAAAAAACATACCAGATTTGAGTTAGATAAAGATTAGGGTTGAATCCATCGCCATCTTTGAGTTTCAAAAATCACGATCACCTCAGAACCATATCAACAACCAGAAAAATAAAGAAAAAATCAACACATGAAGACTGAGAGGGAGACAGATCAAAACATATATATATATATATATATATGAGTATGTATAAAGATGGAGATCGTACCACAGACAGATCGGAGGTGAAGATGAGTATGTATATAAACAGATCGTATACATCGGATATGAATATGTATACAAACAGATCGTACCACAGACAGATCGTACACCGATCGGAGGTGAAGATTGAGAAGGAGACTGATCGGAGCTTCATAGGTAGAGAGAGAGAGAGAGACGTTTCAATCATGTAGGAGGAGAAAGGACTGGGTGAAAACAGAGAGAGGAGGAAAACAGACTGAGAGAGTGAGAGGGAGATAGAGTGAGAGAGTGAGAGGGGTTTCGATCATGGAGGAGAAGGGAGAGTGGTGAGGAGAGAAAGACAGAGTGAGAGGGAGAGGAAGAGGAAGAGGGTGGATCATTATAGATGTTTGGAGACAGAGTGATGCCTCAATGTATAAAAGAACCGTTGGGCTCTGTTTGGTTTTTTTTTTTATATAAATATTAATTAAATTTTTTAAACCATTTTTTTACGTAGACATTTTCAAACCATTTTTTTAAACCTCAGTGAATTAATCAAACCATTTTTTTTTCCAATTTTTCATTTTTAAAATTTTTTATATTTGTCTAGTTAGGAATAATATAAATATATAATTTTTTTAACAAACAGGTAAAAAAATGTCACAAAAGACAAAAAATATACAAAAATAAAATCACAAAAAAACTATATCCAAACAACACCTACAAATTTGAAGGGAAAATTGGTTGAGATTTGCCAAAATAACAAATGACCATTGGAGCACTATTGCTATAATTTGACAAAATAACACTATTCATTGCTAAATTACAGCAATGGCAATAACATTATAGCAATAATGGTTGGAGATGCTCTAATGTTGATAAGAAGATTATTTATCTTTATGCAAATTTTAGTGCGCTTTTTCTTTTTCTTTGTCAGTTGGATTGTTTTTCGTGATTTTTTTTTTTTTGAAAAAATATGTCAATGGAGTTTTCAAAAATTAATTATATATTCATAAAAAAATTATGATTTTATTTTTTAACATTCATAAAATTTATCACTAATTTAAAAATATATTTCTAAACATACACTAAAATAAAATTACTTTATTTTTTATCACTTGAGTGTATATATATATTTAATTTTTTTTTTTGAAATGACATCTTTGTCAACCGTTCAATTAAAAGAGTCTCACATGATTTTTGAAGTGATATACAGGAATACTATAGTGATTGAATTTAATATCAGAAGTTAGATATATATGTCTTTGTCATTGACTATAATGTCCCCTCAAATGACATCAATCGTTTCAGGATGCAAATCAATTTGTGATATTAATTGTACGGGAAAGAAATAAATCTTCTCGTATAATCCTGTTGATCAAGTCTGCGCTCCTCCGTACGTCGTCGCTTTATCACCTGAAAACACGAACGTGAGCTAGCCGGTGGGTGTGTGCCGGAAACCTCTCCGATGCCTAAGTCAGTAAGCTTGACAAATAGACAAAAACTCTGTGTATTCAGAAAGCAAAGTTGTGTGTTACCTCTCCAAAGGTGATGTTTGTGAGCTTTTATAGGTTTCGTGTGGCACAATCCTAGTAGGACTTTTACTCCTCCATGCAGAGTTCTCCTAGGATTCATACTCCTGAAAGATAATGCTTATCCTTCAACAGCCCCCTCACTGCTTAAACCAAGTGAGATGCTTTTTACCATGGCCGAACTCCAACATGACCGAAGTAATCATGGCTATGCTGAGCCGCAGAGTAGGCCGAACTATCCTTAGTTCGGTTCTTCCTTTCGCTACACCTTATCTCGGTTCTCTCATGTTCAAACCATGGTGTGTTTAGACCGAGTTACCGAGTAGCAAGGTTCTGACCGTTCTAACTACGATACGCCATGACCGGGCTAACTCTGAGATCGGCCTAACTCCAAGTTGCTTCCAGACCGGTGTAACATTACATTCCTCTTGGGCCGGAGTAACTTTACGACCTTTTTACTCGGCCCTTCATATTGTGGCCATAATGACCATCTCCCAGCTCGGCCCAATTTTCACAAAAATTACCCTCTCAATTGCTCCTTAATTCCATCTGCGCAGCATGATAGGGATTACCTGTCTATCAGCCAAGCTGAAGTTTTTTAAACCTTTCCAGTCGAGCTAAAAATCCTTTAACCTTTCCAGCCAAGCTAAAACTCTTAAGCCTTCCAGCCGAGCTAATTTCACACCGGGCTCTGCTTGTCTGGTCAAAATGTCTCTTTAATCACAGCTACTGAATCGATTCTTATTCTAATGACACATGGCCGGCCCTGATTGGCTCTCTGCAGCTGTCCCGCCACCCTCGTGCTTCGCAAAATTTGAACAGCTCCCGCCTTTCCACTTTCGTCCTTTTCACAAAACAATCTCCTCATCTTTCGATTCACCACTGCCTTTCTCATTTTCCTCATTCTCTCTTTCAAGCTCCATTGCTCTCCAACTTTTTCAATTGTGAAGCTTGCTTCGTGTTCCTCTTTCACCGCCGTTGCTTCCATTTCCAGGCCTTCTACTTCAATCTGGTAAGCAAATCCATCTTTCTTACTCTGTTTGTTTTCGCATTTGTTTTTCTGTGTTTTTGCAAAACATATTTTTCCATTTTGCTTTGCTTCTGTACTTTTATGGAAAAAACTTAACCATAGAACACATGAGTATATGAAATATCCTGTAGAAAATTGGTTTTTGATCCAAAATCATGATGCAACCGAACTAGGATACTGTTTAAGCTAGGTAGAAGTCTAGTCAGCTTACAACCGGACTAACACTTCATGTTTACACCAGTAGCTTTGAATAAGTCAAACCATTTCTTGATAGACCTTAGCCGAGGTAACCAACCGAACTAGGTTTGCACTTAGCATACTGAGATACCTGAACTCCAACCGATCTAGGCCTTTGGGGCTAAACCAGCTTTCTTAGTTTTTTAGATGGAACTCAGAAAGCTGCCCCTAGACGATCAACCGGTCAAACATAGCCGTTTCCACAATCGAGATATCTAGACGCTTGCCAAGCTCGAACTAATAAAAGCCCTGCTCAAACCGAGCTACCAATCACCTTGCAGAAACCGAGATAGAACTTGTAGCATCCACATAGCCGAAGTAGGACTCCTATTTTTTATTTTTATTTTGTAGCATGGTCCAATGATCTGTGCTTAACCCCTTTGTTTTCTACTTTGTAGACTTAGGTTGCCCAGGCACTCCTCTGCGCGCTCAACCGTGCTACTGAGCATAATTTTTGGACCGAACTAATTTATTCATAAATTATACAATAAATGGGGAAGTATAGGTTTCTAGTCGAGACGCCAGGTGGTCTAGCCGAATTCCAAAGGGATTATGGCATACCTGACGATGTACACCTTACATTTGCAGAAAAAGATGTCATACCCTGGGGGAATGAAGGCTTTGTCCCCTTCACCCTCTTGTCCATAATTGAAACCGGACTACGATTTCCAGTCTAACCCTTGATTTGTGAGTTTCTTAGGCAAACCAGACTATGCCCAACCCAACTATCCACCAATTCATACCGTATAATAATGGGAATAGCCGAACTAAACCGCCAAGCCGGTCTCAACCTCAGTCTGGCCGAAATCTTTCACCAATACTCCATTGGTTCGAAGGAAGACGGCTGGGTGTATTACCTTAGAATACGCCGTCGTCGTGAGAAAATAATAAAAAACACACCGGATAAAGACTTGAATGATGACGATTTTTTCTAGGTGTCTGGGAACTTTGAGGATCACCAAGCCCAGATTCCTGGCCGAAGCATCAATTGGAAAAAAGGAGAACCCGGTATATTTACTTCGATTTTCTTGCGTGCTTTACTATGTTTCGGTTTTTCAATCTTTTAGCCGAACTAACAGTTGTCTTCTTTCGCAGATTCTGCCCACCTCCATTCTCTATACAGCTATCCAAATCTAGCGACCTTGCGCGCCGCACTACGGTATCCAGAACGTAGTTGGGCCAAGCTGCTAAAGTTCGAGCCGACCTATAGATACAACGGTCGCCGAAAAGCGAGAGTGACCGACTTTCTGCTAGAGGAGGCCCCAGAACCGGACCCAACCTTGCCAGAAATCAGACTAATCCCACTGACCGCTGAAGAAGAAATGGCTAAGAGAAACAGAGTCAGGGCCCTCTTGACCGAGACCAACAGACCCGAAGTACCGCCACAAAGCCAAACGACTGAGACCGTGGTAGCCCTTCCATCCCAGCAGTCATCCTCATCTCGGGCGAACAAGCGTGCCGGGACTAGCCAAACCGAGCAACGACTTGTTGACGAGGATGAGACCATTCTTCCGCCCAGCCCTCAACCAAGCCCTCAACCAGAGTATTCTGACCGAGCTGACTCCTCCAAATGGGCTCCAAGTCTTACCTTTCAAAATTGAGATATTCAGGAAACTGACTCGGTTGTTGCTGAGAAGGATCACTTGATGGCTTTCAATCTAGCCAAGAGTGTCTGCCTTCCAAAAGACATGGAGCACCACAACAAACAACTAAACACCGAGCTGAAGGCCATCCGGTCATCAACAAAATCAATGATCCTGGTAAGTGGCTCTCCCTTTTCTTTGTCTAACTTTTCCCAACTGTCAGTCCGGCTAAAGAGAGTCACTACTCTTTTGCAGGCCATTCAGAAGAACAACATTGCACATAAGAAAGTGTTGGAGCTCCACAAGACAACCAGGCATGCCATGGCAGATACCGAGGCAAAGACAACCGAGCTTGAGCAAGCCAAGAAGCAGATAGTCGAGCTACAGTCCGAGAATGGTCGCTTGACCAGACTTGTTAGCTCGGCTGATGCAGAAAAACAAAAAATTGCAGCAACGGTGAAAGACAAATACTTGCAGGAGTTGGCCAAACTTGAAGGAAAAAAAGACGCCGAAATAGCCGATCTGAAGAAGAAGGTCGGTGATGCCAACGCCAAAGGTTTCAAAGAGGCGGAGGGCCTCTACATGCCACAGTGTGAGGGGGTGAAGGACTTATTTTTTAAGTGTGGCTGGAGGAGTGCTATGGAACAGCTCGGCTGTGGGCCCGAAACCGAGGTCTACAATGCTCCACAGTACTTTATTTCGGCCTCACTAGCGGAATATGCTGCTTCTATTCAAGAACAATTTTTGCAGGATTCAGATGATGAAAATGAAGAAAACGAACAAACTGTTACTCCGGTAGTCAACGAGCAAGTCAACGATCAATCAGCTCGGTTGGAGGCAACGGTTGAAGACCTGACTGTTGAGCCATCGACTGTTATCGTTCTGCCAGTTGCTACTGAGACTGATCTTCCATCTGCAACCGGTGTTCAAGTTGATATTGACGCCGACCTTGAAGACCTTTTCACTTGATTTTGTACTTATCTTTTCTTTGTTACTTTTTGCTCTTGTAACCGAGCTATGGCCCCCCCTTTGTAATTGGCTTGTGATGAATGAAAAATTCCTTTTTGTTTTGAACTCTTATTTCGGTTTATCTGTATGTTTGTACTTGCAATGATTTTTCCATGCTCTATTTACTCCAAACTGTTATCTCGGTTTAATTTCCTGTTTGAGCTTGCTTTCTAATAGTATTGTGGCCGAGATACTTTAATCTGGTCTCAGCTGAGTAATCTGACTGAGCATTCTAGCCAACCACTCTTTAGCCGATGTACTTATTTCGGCTAAAGAGTACTAAGAGTTGGTTTAATCCAGCCAACCACTCTTCAGCTTTAAACTTACTTCGGCTGAAGAGTAACAAGAGTTGGTTTATTCCAGCTAACCACTCTTCAGCCTTAAACTTACTTTGGCTGAAGAGTAACAAGAGTTGGTTTAATCCAGCCAACCTCAAAATTGGTTTTTCTAGCCAACTTAGAATAAAGTGTTTGGTTATTCCGACCAAACGTCCTGCAGCCCGGATCCTTATCCTGGGTTTAGGAGGGGTGTTGGTTTAATCATGCCAACCTCTAAGTTAGTTTTTCCAGCTAACTTAGAATAAAGTGTTTGGTTATTCCGACCAAACGTCCTGCAGCCTGGATCCTTATCTTGGTCTTAGGAGGGGTGTTAGTTTAATCCAGCCAACCTCTGAGTTAGTTTTTCCAGCCAACTTAGAATAGATTGTTTGGTTATTTCGACCAAACGTCCTGCAGGCTGGATCCTTATCCTGGGCTTAGGAGGGGTGTTGGTTTAATCCAGCCAACCTCTAAGTTAGTTTTTCGAGCCAACTTAGAATAGATTGTTTGGTTATTCCGACCAAACGTCCTGCAGCCTGGATTCTTATCTTGGGCTTAGGAAGGGTGTTGGTTTTTCCAGCCAACCTTACTTTTGATGTCCCTAACTCACTAATACAATCTCATGCAAAAAACAACTATGCTGAAAAGAATTGACTTTGTTTTATTGAGAGAAAGGGAAATTACACATACTCGTAAAAAAAAAAAACCTAAAAATAAAATAACTTGAGATTGGCAGTGTTCCATGGCCTAGGGATTGTCTTGCCGTCCTTGTCTTCTAAGTGGTATGCCCCTTTGCCTGCTAATTCAACCACTTTGTAAGGTCCTTCCCAATTACGCCCTAACTTGCCATCTCCGGGCACCAAGGTGTTTCCCATCACTTTGCGCAGTACCCAATCTCCGATCTTGAATTGTCTTGGATGCACCGTTTTGTTGTATTTCCTGGATAACTCTTGTTGGTATGAGGCAATGTGAACCAGTGCACTTTCTCTTCTTTCTTCCACAAGGTCGAGCTCCAATGTTATTGCTTCTCCATTCAAGTCGGGATCAAAATTTTCGCTTCGAATTGTGGAGAGGCCAACTTCCAGTGGGATTACTGCTTCCATTCCATAGGCCAAGGAGAATGGTGTTTCTCCTGTTGATCGTCGAGGTGTGGTGCGGTAAGCCCATAAAACATGAGGAAGTTCTTCCGCCCACTTGCCTTTTGCCTTCTCTAACCTTTTCTTCAGTCCATCCAAGACAACCTTGTTTGAAGCTTCTGTCTGTCCATTTTCTTGGGGATATGCCGGTGTGGAATTATAGAACTCTATCTTGTATTCTTCACAAAAGCCTTTGAAGATTTTGCCGTCGAACTGAGTGCCATTGTCTGAGATTAGGGCTTTTGGTATGCCAAATCGAGTGATGATGTTTTGCTAGACGAACTTCTTTACATCTTTTTCCTTGATTGATGCCAATGCTTCTGCTTCCACCCACTTTGTGAAGTAGTCTGTTGCTGCGAGAAAGAACTTCCTGTTGCCGGGTGCTGTTGGAAGTGGTCCTACTATGTCCAAGCCCCACATTGCGAAAGGCCATGGGCTGGTTCATGGTAGGAGTGCTCTTGCTGGTTGATGTATTTGGTGCGCGAATTTTTGGCATTTCTCACACTTCTTCACATATTTCTCTGAGTCTGCCTGCATATATGGCCACCAATTTCCTTGCGAAATGGCCCTGTAAGCTAGCGATCTTCCTCCTTGATGGCTTCCGCACACCCCTTCGTGTATTTCGAACAAGAATGCTTCCACTTTGCTGGGATGAACACACTTTAGGTAAGGTCCTGAGAATGACTTTTTGTATAATGCCAAAGATGGGGAGAGCCAAAATCGCTGCGACTTCGCTCTTATTCTGTTGGCTTCTTTTTTATCTTCTGGTAAGATGCCGTCTTTTAAGAACAGGATGATGGGATCCATCCAAGAGGGGCCTAATTCTGCGCAACATACCTCTTCTGCTTCGGGGTCTTCAATGCTTGGTCTAGGTAGGTAGTCGATTAGTAGTAAATGAGGGATGAAAGTATCTGCCATTGAAGCGAAACCTGCTAGTTCGTCTGCTCTGCTGTTTTCCTCCCTGCCAATCTGTTCTATCCTCACTACTTCAAATTTCTTGATCTCTGTTCTGACCAACTCTTGGTACTTGGCCATCCTATCATCCTTCGCTTCATAGTCGCCAGAAATTTGATTTACTACCAGCTGTGAGTCGCTGTAAATTATTCGGTGGCCTTCATGTGGGATGCTGTTTTGAGTCCTGCAAGGAGTGCTTTATACTCCGCTTCGTTGTTTGATGCTGAGAAGCCAAGGTTGATTGCTTGCTCCACAACCAGGCCGTTTGGTGAGATGAGGACTATGCCAAGTCCTGCACCATGCCGGTTGGATGCTCCATCCACAAAGAGCTTCCACATCTCTCCAACGAACAACTTCCAGCAAGTGGATGGGTCAGATGATGTCGTGGGGTCAAGAATGTTGCTGGTGTTTTCTTCAAGGTCCATGCGTGCTGTCTGCCCCTCGTTATCTGATTGTACCAAGTCCTTATTTGTTGGTAAGTCTTGGTTTTCTTCTTCCTTGCTGTCTTCAGTCTGGTTTGTCTTGGAGTCTGACTGAGCACCTTCTGTTAGGGGTTGCGCTATTCCGGCGTTAACTTCCATCCATAGTTCGGTTGTGTCGATTAGGTCAACTGGGCAGATGTAATGACTTCCTAGTGTGAATTCTGCGACAAAATCTGCCAATGCTTGAGCTTTTATTGCGGTCCTGGGTTGGAACTTGATGTCGTATTGCCCCAACTCTACTACCCACTTCAGAATTCGTCCAGAAAAGTTCGCCCTCTCAAACAAAACTTTTAGTGGAAAGGCTGTGAGGACGACTATGGTGTGGGCGTGAAAGTAGTGTGACAGCTTCCTTGAGGCCATCATCAAGGCTAAGGCCAGTTTTTTCAGTGGCAGGTACCTTGTTTCAGTGCCCAGTAATGTCTTGCTGACATAATAGATGGGCAGATGTTGGATTCCTTCTGCTCGGACCAACACTACGCTAATTGCGTGCTGGGAGACTGCCAGGTATAGGAAAAGTTCTTCTCCAGGTACTGGGGTGACAAGAAGTGGTGGGGAAGACATGCATTCTTTTAAGCTTTCCAGGGCATGGTCGCATTCTTCGTCCCACTCAAACTTGGCCTTTAATGCTTGAAAAAATGGTCGTAGTTTGTCTGACGACCGGCTGATAAATCGGTTGAGTGCAGCCGCCATGCCGGTAAGATGCTGTACTTCTTTTACGGAGTTTGGTCTCTCCAAATCCTGGATTGCTTTGATCTGGGAGGGGTCCGCTTCTATACCCCGATTGGCACAAGGAAGCCCAGGAATTTGCCAGATCCTACTCCGAATGCACACTTAGATGCATTGAGGCGCAACTTGTGCTTCTTCAGGATTTTAAACATCTCTCCTAGGTCTGTGAGATGGTCATTCTCATCCTTACTTTTGACCACCATGTCGTCGATGTAGGCCTCCATCGTTCTTCCTAACAATGGTTCAAACATCTTGGTGACCATTCGTTGGAATGTTGCCCCTGCGTTCTTCAGGCCAAAGGGCACCTTGTAACAGTATAGTCCTCTTGGAGTTATAAAGGATGTGACCTCCTGGTCTGGTTCATGCATGGTGATTTGGTGGTAGCCTCTGTATGCATCCAGAAAGCTAAGTCGGTTGTGCCCTGCCGTTAGGTCTACCAGTTGATCTATTCGTGGTAGAGGAAAGCTGTCTTTCGGACATGCCTTGTTGACTGTTTTGTAGTCAACACAGATACACCATTTTCCATTCTTCTTTGGTACCACGACCGTGTTGGAGATCCATCTTGGGTAGTGCACTTCTCTAATTACTCCTGTCTCCAGCAGGTTACCTACTTCTTTCGCCACTATCTCGGCGTGGTGGAGTGCCAATCTGCGTGTGCGTTGGATGATTGGTCTGGCGGATGGATGGACATTAAGTTGGTGACAGATGAAGTTCGAATCAATGCCTGGCATGTCGTAGGGCGTCCAGGCGAACACTTCGATGTTAGAGGTTAAGAATTCCAAAACCTCTAATCTCTCATTGCTGGATAACGACGAACCGCGCAAAAAGAACTTATCCAGGTTCTTTTCATCTATTTTTACCTCTACCAAGTCCTCCACTGCTTTCTGATCCGCCGCTTTGCCGACATCTGCGAATAGCTTATTGTTTTCGTCCTCTCAGACCTGGAGTGACGAGTTCTGGAAGACCTGGATTGAGTATCGCCTGTCCTGAGGCTTCTGTTCTCTCCTTGCAAGGGTGTGGTATTCCTACTACGATTTTCTGAGTGGCGAGGGGGCGTCTTGTTTTTGCGCCCCTCTCCTGTCGCCACTTCTTTTCCCTTCATCTGGCGCTTCAAGGCTTCCATGTCCGCCACCATCTTTCTTATTAATTCATCTTACTCCTTCACGCGATTTTCCAGGGCTTGAGGATCAATCCTCCGCCTTTGCTTGTCAGGACTTTGCAAACGAGAGTGACGGGGGCTGTTAATCCGCCTCCCCCTGGTATCTCTCCTGGTGTTATGTCGTTGGGACTCCAAGTCCGCCATGGGAGGGATAGAAGGTAATCCCTTATGCCTTGCACCCCCATCTGGAGTTTGCCCGTCGATGGCGGACTGTGGTAATTCTTCAATGTGTGCCATTGTTTCTAAAGAGGTAAAGCTTGATCAAGAGGTTTTGTCCTGTCTGTTAGTTCCCACAGACGGCGCCAATTGTACGGGAAAGAAATAAATCTTCTCGTATAATCCTGTTGATCAAGTTTGCGCTCCTCCGTACGTCGTCGCTTTATCACCTGAAAACACGAACGTGAGCTAGCCGGCGGGTGTGTGCCGGAAACCTCTCCGATACCTAAGTCAGTAAGCTTGACAAATAGACAAAAGCTCTGTGTATTCAGAAAGCAAAGTTGTGTGTTACCTTTCCAAAGGTGATGTTTGTGAGCTTTTATAAGTTTCGTGTGGCACAATCCTAGGACTTTTACTCCTCCATGCAGAGTCCTCCTAGGATTCATACTCCTGAAAGATAATGCTTATCCTTCAACACCCCCCTCACTGCTTAAACCAAGTGAGATGGTTTTTACCATGTGTAGACGCGCCCGCGTGGGGCCTTCGCTACTGTTCGGACTCGATTTGTGTCACGGTTCTAAATCTGAACCAAAGAGTCCAAATCTGGCAAATCGTTTTGAGAAAACAGATTTTAGGAAAGAAGTGCCAAACATGGACTGCTTTGCCAGATACAGAGTCGCCACCTAAATATTTTTTATGGGGGGAATTTAGGAAACCCTGACTCGGTGCCGAAGGCCACATGTCCGTCATCACCAGAGTTGCCTCGGCTCAGGAGCTAGGGTACGATTGGGGAAGGTCAGCTATGAGCACCCCCTCTCGCCCGATCCGAAGATCGGCCTCTACTAACCGTGATATCCGTTTTTGAAAACGTTATATGTTCTTACCCTAATTGTTAGCCTAGAATTACTATGTTATGCGCACGACAAACAAGTATAGACTAGATTGCCTAATTTGGAAAGAAACATTGTATATCCGTTTGTTTTGAAAAGCGCTTTAGAATTTGCTACTCGTAAGTAGGCTAAAACACGGATTTCAACGAATTTTTCCAACTCAAACAATCCAACCTTCACCCACGGGCATTCAAACGGTTTATCTCATATAAGCATCTAGCCGCATGGCAAACATACTGTCATGGCAACACTCACACACATGCGGTATGCTAAAGCATAAATACTTACATCGTACTTCGTGTCAAAACAAAAAAAACTAGTTAGCAAACATGCGTGTCCTAGTTCATGTCAAGTTGACTAATGCAACACATGCAAGATGCAATTAGAGTAGGCTCGGCTAACCTAATCATGGCATGCGAAAATGCGATCAATTTGATGCACGTATTCAATTTGGAATTTGAAATACAAATGCAGTTAGCATGATGTACCGAGCCCGGTGCATGCAGGACAAATGTATGAATGTAACGCATGCATTGCATAAGGTATGCTAATTTTAAATATGCCCTAGTCTACCATATAAGCAGGTAAATAAAAGGGAAGAAAGAAGTGGGGGTTGGAAGAACATACACACACTCACCCACACTTATTACAGATTTGTCCTTGCTCGGAGGGCACAAATAAATAATACAAATTAATTAACTACCAAGCTAATTAAATATTACAAATTCTTAATCAGCTAACAAACTAATTAAGTTAAGCAAGCAGTAAATCGCCTCGGGAGGAGGGCCAAATGCAGCCTGCTCGGGTCTTGCTCGCGAAAGTGCACCGCCATGCATAGTCTGCCTCTGTTTTCCCTGCTCTGCCCCTCTGAAGACTGGCAAAGTCTCAAAGATGCTCCTCTGGATACTGGAGATCACCACGGCTGAATAGAATTGCCACCGGCAGTGGCATGTGGTCACCGGCACAAATGAAGCTATCGGCTGGATAATAATTGCCGGTCGGCAATGTACACTGCCGGTCGGCAAAGAATGCCTACAGAACCTGCAACTCACAGCAACAGAGGACAGAACTTGCATGGCAATACAATTCAAACAATGTATGCACCAATCATGCCCCCTATCATGTTTGTAACTCAAAAGGACATGTGTCTCGATTCTCGGACCACCATCACGCATTTCCATGCATGATGGCCCAAAGAACCAAGTGTGCAACTTTCATGTCAAAGAAATGTAAACCAAACAAATGAAACAAGGCCCAATTCCTATCACCAAGTCAAGGAATAAGGCATGCATGCAAGATGCAATGCAACCTAGGCATACAAGCTAAGGATGCAACATGGCATGGCAAGACACTTATGCAAGCATACAAGCAAACATGAGGTAATGTAAATTGATGGAAAAGTGGACTTACACATGATTTAGGCAACTCTAAAAGGCCTAAAACAATGGCCAAAGTGACCAAATAAGGGACCAAACACATACATACATGCACATGTTAAGGCCAACACTTAGGCACAAATTGGACAACTCTCAAGCAACATTGAAAATGGATATCATGGACAATTAGCATGCAACATAAGCTCTGAAAATCATATTAAAGCATGGTGCCAAACCAAGCAACAAGTCAAGCTAAACATGCAACAGATGGCCTAAGTGCTTGAAGCAAGTCAAAGGGGCTTGAACCATGACCAAGCCAACCAAGCCTCACGAGGCTAAGAGGACTTAAAAATAGGTTCAAGGCAGACCTAGACCATGCAAGAGGGACCCCTAGATGGCATCTAGGTGGCTCAAATCAAAAGCATGTACAATGGCCAAAACATGGAACATGCTACACAAGCTTTCAAAGCATTAAGGAGACATCCAAGGCAAACATATAGACATGCAAAGGGGACTGAAATGACATGGTGGATAGTTCCAAACCACTAAATCAATGCAAGAATGTCATGCTATACATTCATACACTTAAGGCCAACAAGCCGGAATGCAAAGGAGGCATATAATGCGTGCCATGGCCGACCCAAACAACCTAGGACAGACCTTAAACATGGAAAAATGAGCACAAAACCTTCACAAGGCTAAGCTAAAACATGCTAGAACAAAGGCTAACAACCTAAGGCATATTAAGGCAATAACATGGCATTACATGGTAGGTATGCTAAGCATGCATGGTGTACCAAAACCAAGACACAACAAGGTTATATCATGGCATAATAAGCATGGAAAACAGCCAAGACATGATCAATACACACTCTTAACATGATGCTCTCTCAAGAGGCCAAAAAGGGTCCCTTTCAAGGACAACAAGGAGAGGGGGTGGCCCTCCCCTTTTGGAGACTTCAAGGCACCATCTCCACACTGAAATCCCTCAAGATTTCAGTGGTGAAGAGGCCCAAAACACCAAAGTCTCGAAACTTGCACAAAATAGCTCAAATGGGGCCTTTCAAAGCGTAAGAGGGGTCAAACACCTCCAAACCACAAAACACTCTTAATAAACAATCAGAGGGTTAAAAAACAGAACTTTTTTGTATTATACACCAAGCTCAAAAACGATTTTAAGATAGGTAAAAAATACAATGCAAAAATGGGAATATATAAAGGCAAGATTGTTACCCTTGAAGACCCCTTCAACAATGATGCTCCAACAGCTCCTTTTAGGTTGAAAACAGCTCCAAAACTTCAAAATCAACCTCTTAGAACCTCAGTAGTTAAGTGAAGGTGAAACACTATGTGTTTGTGTGCAATAGTAAGACACAAATGCACTTTAACACACACAAGAGGGAGATATAGAGATAGAAAGTGTATGGTTTCTAACCCTAGAACTCAAAACCCTAAAAATGGCTGTCTAAAAATATCTTAAGTCTCTCAAGTGTCTAACCCTAAAGCCAAGAGACAAGGCTCTCTCTTATAGAGCCTTTTGTCTTGTAAAGCTTACAAGACAAGCTTCCAAGAGAGGGATCCCTCCATACACGTGTATAGAGGGGAGCCAAAAGCAAGACAGCTGTGACAAAATATCTGCAAAAGCAGATGCACAGTAGTCGGCCGGCTAAAGATGCCATTTTTGGCAAAAAATAGTGCCAACCGGTAATAAATAGTGCCGACGGCAACAAAAAGTTCCGATGGCATCAAAAAACCAGCCGGTGGCTCTTAGCCACTGCCGGTGGTGTGTGGGGATGCCTCACAAGGCATTCCCTGCCCCCAAGGCAAAACACAAGTGTTTGGTGCAAAACCAGACACTAAACAGTCAAGTTCGGAGATCCTGAGGCAAGGCGCGCGAGCCGAGACCTCCGGGAACTCCAAACGAACACAAACAAAGGGTAATCACCAAGTGTTCCAATGGTGACGTCCAAGTCTTAAGGACGGTCAAAAATGGGGTGTCTACACCATGGCCGAACTCAACATAATCGAAGTAATCATGGCTATGCTGAGCCGCAGAGTAGGCCGAACTATCCTTAGTTCGGTTCTTCCTTTCGCTACACCTTATCTCGGTTCTCTCATGTTCAAACCATGGTGTGTTTAGACCGAGCTAACGAGTAGCAAGGTTCTGACCGTTC
>NW_021024683.1:3650296-3721482 GCF_004153795.1 Camellia sinensis | reverse complement strand
CCCTCAAACCAACATACCAGCGTGGAATAGGCGCGTACACATGCAGAACTGTGCTTTGACGTGAAAAGTAAGGGCACATACCAGACCAAGCTCAACATGGAAAGGCGCAAGCCATTAGGCATGCAAAGGGGACTGAAATGACATGGTGGATGGTTCCAAACCACTAAATCAATGCAAGAATGTCATGCTATACATTCATACACTTAAGGCCAACAAGCCGGAATGCAAAGGAGCTATACTAAGCATGCCAAATCCGACCCAAACAACCTAGGACAGACCTTAAACATGGCAAAATGAGCACAAAACCTTCACAAGGCTAAGCCTAAAACATGCTAGAACAAAGGCTAACAGCCTAAGGCATATTAAGGCAATAACATGGCATTACATGGTAGGTATGCTAAGCATGCATGGTGTACCAAAACCAAGACACAACAAGGTTATATCATGGCATAATAAGCATGGAAAACAGCCAAGACATGATCAATACACACTCTAACATGATGCTCTCTCAAGAGGCCAAAAAGGGTCCCTTTCAAGGACAACAAGGAGAGGGGGTGGCCCTCCCCTTTTGGAGACTTCAAGGCACCATCTCCACCAGGCGCGCGAGCCGAGACCTCCGGGAACTCCAAACGAACACAAACAAGGGTAATCACCAAGTGTTCAAATGGTGACGTCCAAGTCTTGAGGACGGTCAAAAATGGAGTGTCTACACAACCTCAAACAACAAAACACCCTAAATAAACTATTTAGAGGGCCTAAAAACAGAACTTTTTTGTATTATACACCAAGCTCAAAAACGATTTTAAGATAGGTAAAAATACAATGCAAAAATGGGGAATATAAAGGCAAGATTGTTACCCTTGAAGATCCCTTCAACAATGATGCTCCAACAACTCCTTTTAGGTTGAAAACAGCTCCAAAACTTCAAAATCAACCTCTTAGAACCTCAGTAGCTAAGTGAAGGTGAAACACTATGTGTTTGTGTGCAATAGTAAGACACAAATGCACTTTAACACACACAAGAGGGAGATATAGAGATAGAAAGTGTATGGTTTCTAACCCTAGAACTCAAAACCCTAAAAATGGCTGTCTAAAAATATCTTAAGTCTCTCAAGTGTCTAACCCTAAAGCCAAGAGACAAGGCTCTCTCTTATAGAGCCTTTTGTCTTGTAAAGCTTACAAGACAAGCTTCCAAGAGAGGGATCCCTCCATACACGTGTATAGAGGGGAGCCAAAAGCAAGACAGCTGTGACAAAATATCTGCAAAAGCAGATGCACAGTAGTCGGCCGGCTAAAGATGCCATTTTGGCAAAAAATAGTGCCAACCGGCAATAAATAGTGCCGACCGGCAACAAAAAGTTCCGATGGCATCAAAAACCAGCCGGTGGCCTCTAGCCACTGCCGGTGGTGTGTGGGGATGCTTCACAAGGCATTCCCTGCCCCTCCAAGGCAAAACACAAGTGTTTGGTGCAAAACCAGACACTAAACAGTCAAGTTCGGAGATCCTGAGGCAAGGCGCGCGAGCCGAGACCTCCGGGAACTCCAAACGAACACAAACAAGGGTAATCACCAAGTGTTCCAATGGTGACGTCCAAGTCTTAAGGACGGTCAAAAATGGGGTGTCTACACCATGGCCGAACTCCAACATAATCGAAGTAATCATGGCTATGCTGAGCCGCAGAGTAGGCCGAACTATCCTTAGTTCGGTTCTTCCTTTCGCTAC
Organism: Camellia sinensis; assembly: GCF_004153795.1. Classification (NCBI taxonomy): domain Eukaryota; kingdom Viridiplantae; phylum Streptophyta; class Magnoliopsida; order Ericales; family Theaceae; genus Camellia; species Camellia sinensis. The sequence continues at coordinate 3,719,759 of NW_021024683.1, read as the reverse complement.
ACCTTATCTCGGTTCTCTCATGTTCAAACCATGGTGTGTTTAGACCGAGCTAACGAGTAGCAAGGTTCTGACCGTTCTAACCACGATACGCCATGACCGGGCTAACTCTGAGACCGGCCTAACTCCAAGTTGCTTCCAGACCGGCGTAACATTACATTCCTCTTGGGCCGGAGTAATTTTGTACCTCTCTTGGGCCGGAGTAACTTTACGGCCTTTTTACTCGGCCTTTCGTATTGTGGGCCATAATGACCATCTCTCAGCTCGGCCCAAATTTTTATCACTTGAGTGTATATATATATTTAATTTTTTTTTTGAAATGACATCTTTGTCAACCGTTCAATTAAAAGAGTCTCACATGATTTTTGAAGTGATATACAGTAGTACCATAGTGATTGAATTTAATATCAGAAGTTAGATATATATGTCTTTATCATTGACTATAGTGTCCCCTCAAATGACATCAATCGTTTCAGGATGCAAATCAATTTGTGATATTAATTATGCTCGATGTTTAATTATATCTATTGTGATATTAATTATGATTTAATTATAATATATATAATGTTAAATATGATATTATTTTGATTATAATTATTTTTTTAATTATATTTATATGATGTTTAATTATAATTTACATATTTTTTAATTATAATTTAAAGTAATTTAATGATAACATAACATGATGCATATATATATATATATATATAAATACATGTATGTATGAGAGAGAAAACGGAGCCATTAACATGGGCCGGCTGATTAGAACGTGCAACTCTTCCGGGAAGCATGGAAGTGGACTATGCGTTTGTCCAAATGTCTGGAAATAATTTTGTTATTATTATTTTTTTAATTTTATATTATTAAGCCTCCGTTTGGGAAGTGGGTTGGCTTTTTGGCTATTTTAGCCTGGGCTATTTTAGCCTAGTTTGGGAAGGACTTTTTGACTTTTTGACTTTTTTGACTTTTTTGTGAGAGATGATTGTAATGATTATGGGTTGGATTTGATGTTTTGTTTTTTGTGGCTAAAATAGCCTATTTTGTTTTTTGTGGCTATTTTAGCCAAAAAAACCTGGGCTTTTTCTTTCCAAACAGAGGCTAAAAAGTGTTCCATTTTTATATATGTAAGTTGATAAAGCCACCAAAGTTCATCTTAGGATCAACGTACTCATTTATATTTAAAATTGTTATTATTATTATTATTATTTTCCCTTTTTGCTTTATATATCAATGATCATTCCTCATCATGGGGCACATAGGCCGTCGTTTGCAATTGTTGTTTCATCTAATCGGACTTTATTATCATGTAATAGCGGTTAACACATGCGGCACTGGCACATGTCTAATTTAAATAAATAAGAATAAAAAATAATAATAATAAAATTACTATTATAATGTGTAATTAAGTTAAGTGATATGAGTGTTTTTATACTATTCATAAACATGGATTAAAGTCTCGCCTACCTCTTTGCGTAATTTTTTTTAAAAATAAAAAACATTGTCACGTCATATGAAGAGAAAAAGATTTCACTATACCAATTGAGGGTTTCACTTAGGAAGTGTTTGATAACATAACTGAATACTTAAAACTGAATATATTAAGTAATAATCAAATAAGTCCGTTTGATAATCATAATTGATATCACTTAAAATTTAATGATGCGTATTCCATACTCCAAATTTTCAGAATACTTTTCAAAATTCATAATCAACCACACGACTCAAAATTCTATTCAAAATTATTTTCAAAACTCAAAACCAAAACTCTTTCCAAAAGTCTATTTAAAAAAAAATTTAAAAAATGTTTTTTTATTTTATTTTGTAAAATTATTTTTAGAATCATGATTTGAATGTTGTCTTTTAAATTTTTTTGGATTTATTTTTTTTAAATATTTAAAAAATTTCTTACTTTTATTTTTTTGGGATAAATATTTATTTATTTATTTTAATGTGCACTATATTTCACACATTTTTGTGTTGTATTTTTTTAAATATTAAAAAATTGAATTTTTTTTATTTTAAATATTTTATTTTATTTTATAAAAATATTTTTAAATATTTTAATTTTTTTGTTATGTATTTGGTTATGATTTAAGTGTAGAGTTGTGAAAGTAGTATGAAATTTCGAGTTATATGTTTGGTTATGAGTTAACTTTGAAAATAATTTTTGAATTGAGTTTTGAGTTATGTGTTTAGTTATGATTTGAGTGTAGTTGTGTTCTGAGTTTAAAATATTAAAATATTTACAAAATAAAATAAAATATTTAAAATAAAAAAATTAAATAAATATTATACATTAAAAATAAAAAATAAAATAAAATTTTCTTAAACATACAATTCAAAACTCTTTTCAAAATTCATAACCAAACAAAATTTTTCTTTTCAAAACTCAACTTACAATTTTACACTCAAATCATAACTTCAAAAAGAGAATCACAATTCCAAAACTAAACCAAACACTATCTAAGTATCTCTTAAAATATAGCATAAAATTTAAGAAAAATTTAAGTCATATGAAACTTACTTAATTTTGATTGAATTTATGAATACTAAATAAAAGTATCAATATACACTATTATAAACTCACTACTACTACCACCATTACTATTTCTACCACCACCACTATCATGCCACCGTCACCGTCATTACCACTACTACCATTACTTCCATCACCATTGTCATTGTTGCCATAAACACTACCGTCATTTTACCACCACTATTATCGCTAGCGTTATCGCCGCCACCGCCACCACCTCTATCACTATCATACCATCACCCACAACTACTATCACTACCATCCCAATATTAAAATTAAAATATATAATTTAAAAATAATAAATTTCAAATTTAATTTTATATATATCAAACAATTTATTTTTAGTTCAATACTTAAATTTTTATCAAATAATTTTTTAACTTAAAAAATTAAACATTTAATTTTTAATATTTAATTTTTAGTTTTTAGTTTTTAATTTTATTGAATTTCACCTTAATAATATTATAGATAGATAGATGGATAGTTAGATAGATTTATATTTGAAGAAGTCAATATAATTTATTTGGGAAGTGATTGAGACCCTTCAATCACCATTCCCACCACCCCATACACACGTGGCGGGTGGTGATTGAAGGAGAAAGAAAAAAAAAAAAATCAATCAAAGAGAGAGGGGGTCAAAGGAGGTGTCTCCTTGAGGGGCCAACTCATTTTCCAATTTATTTATTTACATACCTGGTCCGGAAGGAGTTTTTCTTGGGCAAAATAAGTTAATGGCTTTTTAGAAATGATTGCATAACTCACAACCCAAGCCCATCTCAATTACCGGCTACCTGAGCCCACACTCATAATGTCCCCTTCAACCCAACCCAAAAACAAAAAGAAAAGAAAAAAAAGGAAACATGATGGGCTTGTTTGGTTTGTATTTTGGAGATGAATTTTAGAAAAAAATTTCTTAAAATTTGTTTGGTTTGAGATTTTTCTTAAATAATTTTCAAAATCACTTCTCTCTCTTACACATCAATCAATCACTTTTTCTCTCCTCTCTCCTTCTCAATCACTTTTTCTCTCACATATATCTACTCAATTCTTCTAAAATATCAAATCATCCCAAACTCCCACAAAAAAATTTTCTCTCAAAATATACAACCAAACAAACTAAAAAAAGTTCTAAAACAACTCTCTAAAATTTTTTTTAAAAACAGTTCTCCCAAAAACAAACCAAACAAGCCCGATAACTAATATTGGATGTTTACGTTTGAAATGAAAATTTTGGATTGAGCTTTTTTTCTAATCTAAAATCTAGACTATAGTTGTTGTCCGGGTTCATGGAACCACTACGGATTGAGATTTTATCAATAGGCACATTCTAGTCAATCCAATAACATCTCTCTTTTTATTTTCACGAGTTCAATCTTTCTCAATAAATTCTAATTCTGAACATTTTTTTAGAAATTTAAAGACAATCACTTAGTTACAACAATAACACCTTTGATCATCTAATAAAAAAACTAAACTCAAACAACAATTTATTTAACAAGTGTGTTGGGGTGGAAGGTGTTTGGGTCACGATAGGAAAGGGGGTGGCTAGGGAGTTTGGGTTGACAAGGTTGTTGGCTAGGATAGGGCGGGGTTGGGGTGGAGGAGAAGGGTAAGGTGGGGGAGTGACGGGGATGATGATTAGAATTGTAAAGGGAGGGGGAAATATATTTTGATAAATTTATTGTGTGTTTTTTCCACCCACTACAATAAATTACACTTTTGACAACCAAAATTTTAGTTGCCAAAAATCATTTTTTAGTCGCCAGCTTTGTCGCCAAATGATTGTCGGGAAAAGTATTGGTGACTAATTTTTTTTTAGTCGCCGAAAGTCACAAATTAGCAACTAAAAATTTAGTCACCCAAAAGAAAATATTTAGTCGCCAAAAAGAAAATATTTTCCATCTTCAGTTTTTTAGTTACCAATTTTTTAGTCGCTAAAAAAGTGACACTCCTTTTTGGCTACCAATTTTTTAGTCGCTAAAAATATGACACTCTTTTTTGGCTACCAATTTTTTAGTCGCCAAAAACTTTCATTTTTTTTTTTTGGCTACCAATTTTTTCGTCGCCAATAACGTTCACTTTTTTTTGTGCTACTAACTGTTTAGTCGCTAATTAGTTCATTTTTTATTTTTTGGCTACTAAATGTTTAGTCGCCAAAAGCTCAAGCTCTATTTATTAATTTTTTTAAAATGCACAAATTGAATATTTTTCATTCATTTATAAATTATATACATTTCATTATCAATGCAACATGTAACATGTACGTATAAAGAATAATTTATTGTGTGTTTTTTCCACCCACTACAATAAAGTACACTTTTGGCAACCAAAATTTTAGTTGCCAAAAGTCATTTTTTAGTCGCCAGCTTTGTCGCTAGATGATTGTCAGGAAAATTATTGGCGACTAATTTTTTTTTAGTCGCCGAAAGTCGCAAATTAGCAACTAAAAATTTAGTCGTCCAAAAGAAAATATTTAGGCGCCAAAAAGAAAATATTTTCCATCTTCAGTTTTTTAGCTACCAATTTTTTAGTCACTAAAAACGTGACACTCCTTTTTGGCTACCAATTTTTTAGTCGCTAAAAATATGACACTCTTTTTTGGCTACCAATTTTTTAGTCGCCAAAAACTTTCATTTTTTTTTGGCTACCAATTTTTTCGTCGCCAATAACGTTCACTTTTTTTTTTGCTACTAACTATTTAGTCGCTAATTAGTTCATTTTTTATTTTTTGGCTACTAAATGTTTAGTCGCCAAAAGCTCAATAGCTCTATTTATTAATTTTTTTAAAATGCACAAATTGAATATTTTTCATTCATTTATAAATTATATACATTTCATTATCAATGCAACATGTAACCTGTACGTATAAAGAATAATACATATATCAATTATAATCTAAATCCATTATCAATAATACTTATTTCATTATCAACTATTCAAAAACTTTAACTTGTAATATCATATTCTAAATATCATATAAATCCATACAAACCAAGTGTAATCCATCTAAATTAAATATTACATATAAAAACACTGGATTTCCAAAACAAAGGATTGTTCCAAAATAAATATCTTCCATATACAGAACAAATGCTCTTCATACACATCCACAATAGCCCACGCAAAAGCAATCTGTAAAAAAAGAAAAAAAAAATTAACCATTAGCACTTATTCAATATAATTAACGTTTCAAATTATAACAATTATAAAATTAATAATTTAGATAAATTATACTCAGCAAATTATAATAATTCTAAAATTAAAATTAATAATTTAGATATATTATACTCTGTATATAATCCCATCAAGATCATTTTAATGTTTTTGTTTTGTTGAAAATTTATACAACCTCCAAATTGAACCTCATGCCTGCCTAGTCAACTCTAGTTTGACAATTACATGCAATGTTTCCAAAATTTTCTTTCTCACCAGTATACAATATGATTCTAATTGTTTCAGAATCAAAACCCTCCAGCAGTTTTCATCAAATTTTGTTACTTTTGGCAGTCTGCATTTTGACAAATCTTGAACATTGAAGGCACTATAGTTTCACAACCTCCAAGAGTCTAAATAATTAGTTTACCAAACAAAATGATTCATCTTGTTGCTGCCACAATAGCCATTCACAAATAAGTAAACCTAAACTCCATCATAAATTATATCCAATGCCAGTTCTAACTAATGTAAATATCATCAAAGCACAAAATAAAAGGGGAAATAGGTTCAAAAAATAATTTCAGATACATGAGAAAGTTTGCAAAATTATCTTTTAATGTTGTAGCATTTAACATTAATATGTAAATAGATATTTTTTAATTTGCACTGAAATAAAATTCCCCCAAAATGAAAAGCATGACAACGTAGGTTCAAACTTGAACCTTCACCAAAATTGTCCTATTTTTACGCTCATGAATTGATCAAGGTCCTTATCATCTAGTGTGTTTAAAATACATCTATGGCGTGTGTTTAAAGTTTTTGTTGTGTCACCAAACCTTGAGTGAATCCTAGCCATCAATTTCAATTTCTAGGTGTTTTTCTAAGTTCCTAGTTTTAGTTTGGCAATCCTTTTGGCAACCCACTAGAGAAGGATTTTTTTAGGGGAGTTGTTATAATTTAACTACAGCATCAATTATAGCATCTCACTAGAGATTCTCTTAGTTGCAGAGCTTGAGTTCTTGTAAATGAGAATACAGTGAGATGCTTCTGTTAAAATTTTGAATGAAAAAAAGATCATGTGTAAACTAGAAGGACCATTTAGTCACTGTTATTGAACGGACACACAACTAACTTCAAATTTCCAGAATGCAAACAACATTTATAGCACCCTATTTGGCAGACCTACTGATAGAATTGTATCATAAAAACTACACCAATGTGAATTTCCAAACGATACTTCCATCCAATGTAAAACCAATTATTCCGTCATGTGCCCTTCTTTAAGTTATCACTATATGTATGTCTAGAATTCTAAATCTTGTTGAACCTATTTTTTTTTATTCATAAATGATATAATAATGAAATTCAATAAAAATCAGTAAAGTAAATCCAACCAAAAAATAAAGAATGTGCCCATATTTAATAATGTTGGCACTACATTCATCAAGCAATATCATTCTAGGATCTTGCCTCTATCGTCCTATCTCAAAACACTTATAAATACAACTTTGACTGTTTTTGAAACAAATGGGCAGATTTTGGAACAAATGCTCCGCACCAACAATGTTAAAAGTTATGGTAAATGAAAAATCTAGAAATTCCCTAGATGTTGATTTGTGATTATGTATCAATTTTAAGCAGTAAACAACAATCCCAATCAAACAATCAAAACAAATCGACACAACGATTTTACGTGAAAAAATCACAATTAGACACCTCCAATTGTGATAAAAAACCACGGGCAACAGCCACAAAACAATCCACTAAGAAGATATAAAGGAATTAAACAGGTATACTCTCAATTACCTAGCGAATCCACGCCCGAATTGAACCAACCTCTATGTGTCTCTTCCAACCCCGTCTTCACCTCGGAATTGTCTTGACGATGAGCCACTCCAGAATCCACCAAAGCTTCAGGCTCAAATTCTTCAGAATCCACCGAAGAACAACTCTCTCTTTTATGTAGAATAAACAAATGATCCTCTGATGTATACTCTTTAAACCATGAGTTGAATACTCAATCAAAACATCAAAGAAAACTGGCAAAATATCCCCAGATATAAACCCTAGAACCCAAGAAGAAGATTTGGAGAAGTAATCCTAGATTTGGACTGAAACACATATTTATAGAAAACTGTCCCGCGATCTCCGCTCGAGCATCGGATTGGCCGCTCGAGCGGGAAAAAACAACATCCAGTATTTTTGCAGGCGAATAAACTTCTGGAACTCAGCATTCTCCGCTCAAGCGGGGGAATGTCCACTCGAGCGGACAGGCAACTTGGAATGCATTTTTGCATTTTGCTTTGGGGGCGCTACCCCATGACCAGCCAAGGGGCGTTGCCCTCTGGACCCCCGCGAGCTGACCGGGCAGCTCGATCCTCGTCATAATCAGCGAAGTGGCAATCTTGAAAGAATTAAACACCACAAACTTCTTTACAAAGCACGATTTTGGTTGGATTCGCATCTAACAACTCATAGCCTCACTGAAATAAAAATGCGAATAAAATTACAACTCAAAGGAGTTTTGTCAAATGGGATTGCCAAGAAACAAAACCTAACAGTAAACATTAACATGCATTCCCTAGGGACCTCATATAACATGAAAAAGATAATTCCAATTTTTCAACAGCTTCAAAAATCAAACAGGTGAGGAAGCCCCATGAAGATTTAAAAAAAAAAAAAAAAGATCATGCTCTACAGTGTACATATACACTACCTGACTTTTTAGCACTTTTCTTAACAAGCAACATGCGTCTACAGAAACACATAACCCTAGTTCTCAATAAATTTTTGCACATAAGAGCAACTATTCGATACATACCTAGTAAGAGTTCTTCACAACTATGAAACCAACTCTGCGCCAAAAATCCTGCTTTAGATCACACACAGAAACAATGGCTCATCTTGAAATACTCTAAAATGATAGGCAAACATTTTTTTTATCAGCAAAAAGAACTATTATTGATGGGTGAAAAGGATTACAATACAAGCACTTTAACAAAACATCAATAATAGAAAGAGACCTCAAGAGAGTTGCCACGAGTACTTAGAGCGGCTTAACCTAACCATAATACCACCCTCTCCAAGACGAAATCAAGGACTCCTAATGAAGAGAACAATTCGAAACTATACAAGCATCCCACACACAAAAAAATAAATAAATAAAGTAAAAAAGAAAGAAAGTATATATTTAATAATAATAAAATAAAATGTCATTTAATCATTTGAACCACGTTGGAGAAAAACCAATAAAATGTCATTTAACAGCTAAACAGTTGAAGTTGTGGTCCCTCTTAAAATACAAGACAGGTGATTAAGATCAATTAGATCAAGCTCATTTGGGTGTCAAAAGGACACAGATATTAAACATTTCATTTGTAAAAGCTACGTAACGTGTTATGGGTAAGTTTCATGGGAAATTAAGGCCTGGGTTTTCAATACTCACAAGCCTGAATTTAAATTGCATTAAATCAAGTAACACTGATGTGCATGTAAATTTTAGCTTATCCATCGATAAGCCTGCCCATGTGTATCATTTCAAGAACTATAATGCAGAATGTTCCACTAACTATGCATCCATCCTCATAGCCCATTGCCCAATATTTCTTGATTGAAAAAACCCAAAACATCATAGATGAGTTCAAAGAGACCCCAATAGTAATTATCTAAAAAAATAAAATAAAAACACATCAAGGAGCTATGTGGAACATACTGTTTGCTGAGCATCCTTAATTCCCTCAGCAGAAAATGCAACTATCAACTATAATCTCCATGAATTAGATATAGAGCAATAGAGATCAAAATGTTTAAAATTGACAAAAGATATCAAGCTTTAAGGATTGGATATCTCACCACAAGAAACCTAAATGCGAGTCCAGTTCCCACTATAACCAAATGTGGATAGTTCCCAGTTATATCATATGGAGACAAATAATCCCTACACAAGACATAAGAAGCAAAATGAAAGAAATATGGTCAAATGAGATCCTCAAGCTAAGCATGTGAAAAACAAACAGCCAAGATAGTTACATACCACACCACAACTCCCACCAAGAGCACAGAAAATGGGTAAAGCTGACAAGAACAGTGACGACATCCATTGAGCAACTTGAAAAATAAATAAAAATAAAAAACAAATGAAGCATTTAGTAGTAACAGGTTTACCATTGCCAAAGCCTACTAGCATGCTTCCTTTCCTTGCCTGAACATCTTTATAGACATTGTACACACTACACAAGAACAGAACACCATGTAAAGCAAGGTCAATTTGATCATCACACATGAATAGTTAAGGAGATGAGCATGTAAATTTTTGCCAAAAAGAATATGAAAAACTACTTACTTGAATGAGATCGTTGGAAGAACAGCAAAAGCTATCATTAGAAACAACATAGCTCTGTTTTTTGGGATTTCTGAAGTCAAAGAATAAATAGATAAACAAAAAATTAAATAATAAAATAAAAGCAAGTCAATTTTCTAAAAATGTGCTTCAAAAATAGATAAGGGCAAAGGACATTAAGGCCAAGAAAATAGCCAAGGCAGAGCCAGACTGGCATTTAATAGAACTTCAAAATATATCCCAAAATCGAAGTGGAAAAGGCTGTATTTCATCTGACTATTGCCTCTAGATACATAACTATATGAGTCAAAATTAGTCAAAAACTTCAATCGGTAAAGAAAGCAAGCACAGTGTCGAAAAAATCTACAGAAAATTGAATGAAGATTACGATATATATATATACATAACTATATTTACATGTATCGAAATCAGTCAAAAACTTCAATCGGAAAAGGACGGAGAATAACTTGAATGTTGATGGGAGGTGAGGCAATGGTGAGCTGCGGTGGCGATGTTCGACGGTGGAAGATTGACGGTGTGGTCGTGTGTGATGCTGAGATGAAGGGCGGTGGTGAATGATTCTCTGTGTGTGTGTGTGAGAGAGAGAGAGAAAGAGAGAGAGAGAGAGAGAGAGAGAAAGAACCGTGTGAAGACTGATAGATTTGGGAAAAAATTTAGGCGCCAATATGAAATATTTCCCACTAAAATTTTGAACACATTTGTCGACTAAATTTTAGTCGCCGAAGATAGGTTACCAAAGATTAAAAGAAAAAAAAAAATTTACTTGTCATTTAGCGACTAAATGTTTAGTCGCCAAAACTCAATATATGGTGATTAAAATATTTTTTTGTCGCTGAGCATATGTTTTTGATAAAAAATAATTTTTTTATTTTCCATTCGGCGACTAAATGGTTTTAGTAGCCAAAACTCAATGTACGGCGACTGAAATATTTTTTGTCGCCAATTCTAGTATTTTTAGCAACTAAATTTTTTTTAGTCAACAATAATCAATATACCCCGACTAAAAAAAAATAGTAGCTAAATATTATACTTTTGCCGACTAAAAAAATTTTTGGTCGCCAATTACACAACTTTTGGTGACTAAATTTTTTTAGTCGCCAATTTTGATCGCCAAATGTGCATTTTGTTGTAGTGACCTTTCCTTAATTAATTTGTTTTTCATCTAACCCTGGTGTCAATTTTATTGTATTTTCATTTTTAACAAAGCTTATACACCAACAAAAAAAGAAAAAGAAAAAAAAAAAGGGTTATACAATTTCATTTCAAGTTGTTCTCTCTATGGGAAGATAACAAAACTATCATTTAGAACTACAAATTAATTGAATAATTTACGAGCTAACTTGTCACGTTAAGGGCTCAACTTGTTTAGTAAACGAGTCGAGCTCGAGTTCAAGTTTCATTTATATTAACTAGTTAAGCCAAACTCGAGCCTAGTTTTTTATCGAGTCGATCTCAAACACAATAAACGAACTCAATAAGTAAATGACTCGAGTTTAAACTCAGTAAAACTGGATTTGACCGATTTATAACCCTACTATCATTTTCTTGTACGTTTCTGAGACTGACCCACCATGACAGTCTACTATTATCATCAAAGACTTCAGAAATTTAGCATGTGAAGGGCTTATTTTCTTTTCTTAGAGCATCTCCAAGGGGATAGTTAAACAAGGCTTGTTAGGCATTTTAACCAATGTAAGTCTAATATTGAGCTCCAATGGGCTAGCTACTTTACCATCCTATTTTTTTGGTGGCTACAATTAAAGAGCCCTATAGGCTCTCCAAACAATTATGTATGTAGATATTTTAGATTTTTGTATATTTATGTCTTGGATTTGGGATTTTATATATATATATATATATATATCTGTGTGTGTATGTGTTGGCTTATTTTTCCTACGAAGGAAAATATCATAAATGCGAGCGTGCCAGCAAGGATTGAAAAATCCTTACAGATTAAATTCAAGCCAATTATCAAGCAATTGTGTTGACGGTTCTTTTGCCTTAATGAAGAGGACTTCAAAATTGCCAATTGTAGAGAAAAAAAAATAAAAGAAGAATGAGGGAAACTAAGAAAGATGATTGAGTGTGTTATCCCAGGTAGGCAACCTAAGAGGGGGTGAATTGAGTTATTTAAAAAAATTTACAATATTAAAATTTATAAACACAATATTCAGAATACAAATAAAGAAAACAATAGAATAATAATTATCAATATGAAAAATAAGAGAAATAGGGAGAGAAAATCAAGCACTAAGATTTATAGTGGTTCGGTACGCCAGGCCTACGTCCACTCCCCAAGGAACCTCCTTGAGAATTTATTTACTATCAAAATAAATTAATACACCACCAAATCTTCACCAAGCTTGTGAATTTTACACAAGACTTATCTATTGAGCCTCACTCAATAATAAATGCCTCACCCTTACAAAAATCTCTCACAATAATGAATAAAAATAAGTGGTACTTAAACCTTCTTTTATAATAATTCTCTCACAAAGAGTAAATATGAAAGTGTAACAACAAAGGTTACACTTAGATCTGAAAGTGAAAGAGCAGAATACAATATACTCAAAATTTTTGGAGTACACAGAAATTTTTCTCTTTAAGTTTTTGATTTTTCTCCGCACACAACACTTTTATTTATACTCAAAAATATACTCGTTGGAACAATGACGCTCATTGCTGACGTTATGACTTACATAAGCACGCTCCTTGATTTTAAATAGTCAACAAATGTTAATAATTAAAAAGATAAAAGTAAGACTAATTTTTTCTTTTTTTTTTTTGTTTTTTCAAATATGAAGCCACCGTTTTTGTAGACACTTTAATACAAAGTTCACAACTTTCAAACACGCAAATGATTTGCTCCATCTTGTTTTATTATAATATATATATATATATACAACTCCATCTTTTTCTTCTTGTTTTATTATAATGTGATATAATCAATGAAGTGTAGTGTGATATGATATAATCAATGTAGTGTAAAAAAATTTAATTGCTCACATGATGTATTCTATTTATATTATATGCATTCTATATAATATTCTAATCAAATATTTGCATATATAGTAAAATCCGTTTAAGTAATATTTATAATAGATCTGATCATATATACAATTTGTTAATTTTATTAGCCACATCATCATAATTATATTTTGATGTGAACCACAAATCCAAAAAGGATTTTGAACTCCAAAAGTCATGGTATAGTGTGTGACTATGAAAATTCATACTTTTTGATATTTTGAAAAATGTCAAAAATTTTGAATTCATGAACAGTGGCTTGTTCATTGTTCTTGACCATGTTTGTTTTAAAAACATGACTTTTGCCGAATAGGTTTTCATAATTATTTGGCAAAGTGGGTTGTTTTTTCATGTTAGCCATTAATGGCTTCTGAAAATCACCCATAGATATATTGTTTTCATGACTTGACTCTCTAAAATTTGGTTTTTGGACCCCCCGAGTCATACATGGAACATCATTCTTAGCCAAATTTGGTTCAAGAACATGCTCTTTCGTTGTGTTAATTTCATAATTTGGCTCTTTAAAAACGGATTCTTGAACCCCCCGAGCCATTGATGAAATCAATTCTTTGCTTTTGCTATTTTTAACCATGGAAAAATTCTGAAAAAATTCACCAATTCCGGCCATTAAGGCCTCAGTTAAAGACTTGGTAGTGAGAGTTGATAACTCATCATTCCATTGGCGAATTTCCATATCAAGTTGATGAATTTCTCCAATTAAATGGTGTCTTTTTTCTTCCACCAAATAATATTGTAATGGATGAAAGTTTATTTCATCAAGAAAATGGATCTCTTCTTGAAGATCCAAAATTTCTCTTTCACGCCAATATATTTCATATTGACAAGTTCGAATGGCGAAATCCAAATCGTTTGTCATTTCTTACACTTAGCTGTCCCACTGGGTGTGCCAAAAAATGTTGGCTTATTTTTCCTACGAAGGAAAATATCATAAATGCGAGCGTGCCAGCAAGGATTGAAAAATCCTTACAGATTAAATTCAAGTAAATTATCAAGCGATTGTGTTGACAGTTCTTTTGCCTCAACGAAGAGGACTTCAAATTTGCCAAGTGTAGCGAAAAGAAAAAATAAAAGAAGAAAGAGGGACGAAGAAGGACGATTGAGTGAACAATCAAAGTAATAAATACTTACCTCTACTCCTATGCTTCGAAAAGAAAGTGCATAAAATGCATCGAAATGGAAATGCTGAAAATAAATGCTTTGAAATATAAATCTATGTTAAACTACTCCTAAGATAAGGAAAATGACAAGAAATAATGAAATCAATTGTCTTTGATTATAGTTCTGGATCCCTTTACAATGTAGCTATTAATGGTTATTTATAGAAGAAAAAATACAGCAATAACTACTTAGTAACTACCCATTTCTTCCATCTTCATTCTTGTCTTGCCATGTGTCCTTCCACCCATCCACTTTGTCCTCCCACTCATCCACTTTGTCCTTCATATTCTCCATTATCTCTATAACTTCTTTTAACTTCCAAATGAATAAGAGGATGCCACGTGTCCTGCAATTATATAAATAATAAATAATAATAAAAATTGCAGATTTATGGTGCTAACAGTATGTAGCAATTTTATATGTTTTTTCAATTTTGTTTGATGAATTACGGAATAACTTATTTTGTATTTTGTATTTTTTTTCTCCTCATTCTACAAGTTTTGTATGTTTGTATGGGTAAATTTATTATTATTGCAAATTTATATTAGTAAAATATCAACAATTAGTATTTTTTATTTTAAAAATTAATTGAGTTTGTTTAAATGATTAGCTAAAATAAAGAGCGTGGTTGGAGAACACAATAGCTAAAGTAATTAGGTAAAATAAAGAGTGTATTTTTTTTGTACATAATTTCTATACTTTAACTAATAAAAAATAGAGAATGTGATTAGAGTTGTTCTTAGAGTAGTGGAGGGGCCAACAAGGTAGCCCATTAGATTGCTGAAGCCATGCAAAAAGGATTGCCGCTTTAAGATTGAGAGTGCAACCCTCCCCTGAATTGGTTGCCTGTTTGGCCATTGGTTAGTTTTTTTTGTTTCCTCTTCTATTTTTCTTACATAAAAAAATAAAATAAAATAAAATATCCTCAGTCCATGAATGCTTGCTTGCTAGCTATTGCATATCCTACGCGTCAAAAGTGGACGCAGACTATTAAAACTACGGATCCAACTTCAATAAAAGCCTATCTTGAACTTCACTCCCCCAGCCCAGCCGAGTCAACTCAATTCCTTCACTCCAACCCCACGCACAGACACTCTCTCTCTCGTTAATAAACAATGTTAGGATTTAAAAAAACTATTAGATATTTCACTCGATACTCATATATCGATACAGAATGCATGCCTGTGTTATTATTATATAAAATATTGAATAATTCACCTCCGCCCTCCACGGTCGAGTTGACAAAGCCTCAACACTTGTGCATAAAACCCAACCTCAATGCCATTCTCAGTGGAGTACTTCAAATTCAAACCTACAATAATGTCGTCTCTTCCACTCATCCTCCTCTTCTTCTCCCTCTTCATTCCTTCTTCAACATTCGCAGCTCTCCTCTCTCCCATCACCAAAGACCACACAACCCGTCTATACACACTCTCAATCTACCTCAAAACCCCTCTCCAACCCACCAAACTCCTCCTCGACCTCGGCGCCTCCTTCACCTGGGTCGACTGCACCCTCAACTACACCTCCTCCACCTACCACTCCATCCCCTGCTCGACCCCCCTCTGCGACTCCCTCCACTCCCTCGCCTGCTCCAACTGCTTCCAACCCCCCTCTCCTGGCTGCGCCAACAACTCATGCGCCATGTTCCCCGAAAACTCCGTCACTCGCCAGTCCATCATCGCAGAGGCACTGGTTGACTCGCTCGCCTTGCCCACCACCACCGATCCGGGTCGACTCGCCCGAATCCCCGACTTCGTCTTCTCCTGCTCCAAAACCTCTCTCCTCAAGGGTCTCGCCAAGGGGGTCACCGGCCTGGCCGGTCTAGGCCGCTCCAACATCTCGCTCCCTGCGCAGGTTAGCACCGCCCTCTCTTCGCCATTCTTGTTTGCGCTCTGCCTCTCCGGCTCTCGCTCGGCTTCGGGAGTCGCGCTTTTTAACGCCGGTGGGCCCTACCATTTTCTTCCCAAAATTGACCTTGCGAGGTTTCTTATTTATACTGCGCTCGTTTTGAACCCGGTAGGGGACACCATAATAACCTACCTACACCCGTCTGATGAGTATTTTATTGGAGTCAACGCTATAAAAGTCAACGGAAAGGAGGTTCAGATCAATAAGACATTGCTGGCCATTGATGAGAATGGTTTTGGTGGGACCAAGATCAGCACCGTCGCTCCTTACACGGTTCTCCAGACGTCGATTTACAAGGCTTTTAATGAGGCGTTTGTGAAGGAATCCGCTGGGCTCAACCTCACGGTAACGAAACCTGTGAAGCCATTCAGTGTGTGTTACGGAGCAGCGGATGTGCTGAGTACGCGTGTGGGACCGGCTGTGCCGACCGTTGATCTGGTGATGCAGAGCGATGATGTGTTCTGGAGGATCTTTGGTGCGAATTCGATGGTGAGGATTAAGAAGAAGGATGCGGATGTGTGGTGTTTGGGGTTTGTGGATGGTGGGGCCAACCCGAGGACGTCGATCGTGATCGGAGGGTTTCAGATGGAGGATAATCTTCTAGAGGTTGATGTGGGCTCGAAGAGACTAGGATTTACTTCTTCAGTCTTGCTTCACGGTACCACGTGTGCTAACTTCAACTTCACTATCAATTAGGGATGGAAAACGGTTTATCCGAACCGCTCAAACGGTTCAATCCGTCCAATCAGCATATAAATGGGCGGTTTCGCAAACATAATGCAGGCGGATGCGGTTTGAAATATGACAAAATTACGGGTTGCGGGCGGGTCGCGGTTAAAACCCGCAACCCGCAAATACCGCCCGCACTTTAATTATTATTATTATTATTATTTTTACTTTTTATATACCAACTTTGTAACTTTTACAGGAGCACCATTATATTATCTATGACACTATAGGATCCTTATTTTTAAGTATTTCTCAACTTTCTTAATGTCGTAGAATTATCAAGTCCTAAACTTGGTTTCTTATATGATTTTCATTGGTGATTCATCCACTTTTTCCTAATAAAATTTTCCTTCCAATGGTCGATGGAACTTATAGTTTGATTATTGATTACTGCACTGACAATTCTAATTGAGTACAACCTTTAATGCATTGATATACATTTTTTTTATGGCAAAAATACTAGTGTAGGGTCTCTTTGTTTTGGGTACTTTCATTTAATGCATTGATATTCAACTTTTATTTGTAAACTCATCAAAAAATTGTTATCACAAATATATAAAATGAATTTGATGCCTAAATTCGCTGGGAAAAAAAAATTCAAAAATTAATTTTTAAAGAAAAAAAGTGTAAACCGCAAACCGCCCGCACATTTGCGAACCCTATCTGCACAAACCGCAAACCGCACTGCGGGCGGTTGCGGGTTGACTTTTTCCCAAACCGCATAGATGCGGGTGGGTCAAAACCGAACAAAACCGATCCGCGAACACCCCTACTACCAACTAGCCCCGAACAGGTTAATTTAATAACTTTTTAATTATTTGGCTAAATTATGAATTAAAAAAAATTAATATGTTTGGGATGATTTTTTGATTTTTTATGAAAAGATGTGCAAAAAGTAGAGAGAAAAGAGAATCTTTGACTTTTTGGTATGAATTGTTGACTTTTTGACTAATTTAATAATTTTTTGACCTTTTGACTAAAATAAAAAGTTTTCAAACGAGGCCTAAGCATTAGACTATTTTGATTTCATTTTAAAATTGTACTATTTAAATTCACATAAGTTTATGTCAAACACAAACTGTGTATTTAAATTCACAACAAGTTTAAGTCAAACACCAACTGTGATAAAGTCGTGTGACATTTATGTTTTTATGTTTGATTTATGTGTTTTTAGTATAATTTTAAAAATTAAATTATGGATAAATTACGCTGGTATCTTTTGAAACTAGCGATAACTCGTGCGATGCACGGAAAAATAGAATATATATATTTTGTGTGATAAATAAATCATCTTAATCTTAAATTATATCTTAATAGTGACAAGCCATAATATTAAGCCATCTAGGTAGATGTTAACAATAATTAGCGCACAAAATTTTACAATAAAATTTGATATGCATAAGAAATTATTAATTATAAAAATTGTTGAGAATAATAGTATCACAATCACTTAATAACATCTATACTATATATATAAATTTACTTGGACTTTTAAATCAGTGGTGTATATTATCATTGTGGGATCAAATTATGAATAAATATCAACTTTTAATTATAATTTATAAGTAGTTTTTAAAAAAATTTAATCTAAGTTTGTTGCCTTGCTTATAAAAAGAACTTCTCAAACAAATCATTAATTGATTATATTAGCAACTCTGTATCTTTGATTTCCTCTATCAATGACACACCCATATCATATCAAAGTATAAATTATTCTCCATAGTTTGAATAATACTTGCATAGTTTCTACGTCATTTAAAAAAAATTAATCAAGATAAGAATGTCATAGTATTATAAAAATTATTATAAGAAATAGTTTAAATCCATTTAATTATTATAAAAAAATTTTTTTGAATTGTATTTTGAAAAAATATAACAAATGATAGCTTTAATCATTATGTACCAAAAAAAAATCATATCAGTTACTCAACGAAAAAATGGTCAATTACAAATAGAGTCAATGAACATTGAATTAAATCATATGGGCTCTAAAATGATAGTATAATCTAGCAAATCACTAATTAATAATATAGAGATATTGAAAATATGTAGTATTCCCTATCTATTTGTTTATATTCATTAATTTCAATTATGATATGAAAGTTTTATTCGTCTCGATCCTTTAATAAAAAAGGATCAGAAAACAAATTTGGTAAGAAATTGATTCTAAACTTAATTATTGAAAAAACAAAATTTCAAAGAGAGATTTAGAGATGAGAGAGAAATACTATAACGAATGACAGCCTATATAAAAAATTAAAAAAAAACATAACAATCCTAATGCAAATTATTTTTAGAAACTATAGAAAATCTCAAATTATTCTTATAAATATTAGTGAAGAAAATATAATTTATGTGAGATTTTTTGTGCATACCTTCTCCCATGTAGCCTTAATTATTTCATTATTAATACTATTCTCCTTCCAAGCGATAATTTTTTTTAATAATGCTCTTATCATTTGGTAGATTAATAACGAATAATAAAATTGTCAAGAGAAGGTTAAGAATTTAATAGGATAATAGAAGTTATAGATAAAGCTTTCAATAAGATAAAAAATTTAAAATAAAAAAAAATGATAATATGTGTAGGTATGAAAAAAAAAATGATAAATCAAAATGACAAGATTTAGTATATATGTTTTGATAGATATATATAGATTAACAAACCAACTATTTTATCTAAATTATTATTTTTAATTTTTTTGAAAATCAATTATTTAATTTTATCTTTATCTGTAGGCCACGAAATTAATCCTTTATAAATTATTAGTCAATTTTTTATGTTTATTCTATCTATAAGTTGAAATTATTATTTTTAAATAATTTTTTAAAAATTTTATCTTTATCTATAGGTCAATGAAATAAATTTTCGATAAATTATTTATGAATTTTTATATGTTATCTATAATGAACATTATTAACAACTACCAAAATTGAAGGGGGGAAAAAAAGAGAGACTAATTTTGTTTTTTTTTTAAAAATAAATTTATTTAATCTTTATCTTTATTTGTGGGCCATGAAATTAATTTTTATAAGTTATTTATCAACTTTTATTTGTTTATTTATGGGAAGAAATTTTAAATTATCTATAAGTTATGAAATTAATTTTTTTAAATTAATTGTTTATTTTTTATCTTTATCTGTAGATTATAAAATTAATTTTCAGTTTTTATATGTTTATCTATATGGAGGAATTTTGAAATTCAAATCTTTATCCATAAGTAATGAAATTAATTTTAATTTTAATTAATCAAACAAATAAAAAATGAAGAAAAATAGAAAACATGAAAGGCAATCAAAGAAAGTTGCCACGTAGGAAAGAGAGTGTTTTAAAATTATGAGAATTTAGGAATAAATATTTAGAGAATTTTGATAAAACAACTACATTTGGTTATATATAGTATAGATTAGTAGTCACCCGTATGATACACAGGATTTTACAAAGTGAATAATATTAAATTTTTTTTTAAAAAAAAATCTATTTAATTGCATTCTCTAATATGAATAAAATATTTTTATTTAATTTGTGTATATAAACCTTACCATACATCATTCAAAAATTTTAATACTTCACAACATGAAATTTTTTAAAAAACCATCATAAATTATGTAAATCATCACATAACAAATAGATAATAAGATATAGCTAAGACAATCAAAAGTGGAGTAAAAAGCATACTAAAATTATAAATAATCAAAATAACTAATATTAAATAAAAGAATGCTATTTTTTCATTTTTTTTCCAATCAATAAGAGATATTATATTAATCATCACACATAAGATAATGAATTAAAATAAAATTAATTTTAATTTCCATTATATTCAATAACTGGTTAAAAAATATTACATGCTATTTATTATTATTATTGTTATTTTTGCCTTTAATTTTATATTGATTCACTAAACATAAATAGGTTTAGAAATGCGTTAAAGTTGAACCGACAAACATAAAGAATAGAAAGATTTAAATTATTTAAAAAAACCTAACATTTTAAATATGAGAATGCTTGAATTTGCTTAAGTTTTGAATCTGCATAAAAAGACATTTAAAAAAAAAAGAAATTTGGTTTATGTCTCAAAAGAAATGTGTTCTTGAAAATTAATTTAATCATAAGTTATTTCAATATGACAATCAATAACAAAAAATAATTGATGATTAAATTTAAAACATAAACTCATATTCAAATAAATTTTGATGCTCTCTTCACTTCCAATGTAACATCTGCACCTAAAACAATTAAACACAAATAGTCAATAAGTGAAAGAGTCACAAATTAATAATAGTAGCACTTCAAAAAAGAATGAAATCTCAATTAAATGACACATTATTAGCCAAAAAAGAAATAAATAAAAAAAATACAGATTGTAAGAAAAAAGAAAAAGAAACAAAAACAAAAACATAATTTAAAGAAAAATATAAATTCCATTTCCCACAAACGCAAAAACTCATATAAGTACACATTTCAAATGTAAAGTAGATACAATTGGGAAAAAAAAAAATTCACTTGTGACTTGAAATTTAATGTAAGATTTTCAAGGCACCATGAAAAAGAGTCGAAAAGGGCTCAATGTTGATTGTGATTTTTTTTGCTTTTCAATTTTATTTTTGTGGTTCCTTTTTAAGACATTTGTTTTTATATTGAAAAGATTAAATTTAGACAAAAGTTATACTTGGAATTCTATTATATTTAAAATTTATATGGATAATTAATTGATGATTTTAAAAGATAAAATAAAGTTTAACTTGAAGATAAACTTTGAAAAGATTAAGTTGAAATATATGAGAATCTACAACAATTAAGTTCAAATAGAAGATAAACTTCAAGAGAGAGGGAGTTATGAAGATAATAAAAAAATTATGTTCAAATTTAAAGATAAAATACGATAAACATGAGAAAGTAGAATAAATTAAATAAAATTTAAACTTTGAAATTTAGATCTTATATATAGGCTAAAATTAATTTAACAATTAAAAAATGAAGCAAAAAAGAAAACACGAAAGACAATGAGGATTGCTAAGTAGATGAGAGAATATTTAAATTATGGAAATTAAAGAATATTCATTAAAATTTTTTTTAGAACACATTACATTTGGTTAACTTTGAAATTTAGATCTTATTTATAGGCTATGAAATTAATTTCCATTGGAAAATTAATTTAACAATTAAAAAATGAAGCAAAAAAGAAAATATGAAAGACAATCAAAAAGGATTGCTAAGTAGAAGAGAGAAATATTAAAATTATAAAAATTTAAGAATAATCATTTTAAAATTTTTTTTAGAACACATTACATTTGGTTATATATATAGTGCAGTATAGATTGAAAAATAATTAAAAATCATATCTTATTTAAATTTCATTATTTCAAAATTTTTAATTTTTAATATATGTGATAGAGGGAGAGGAAAAATTGGAATAAATCAAAATAAGGATTTAGATACAAATGTTTTTGATAGATATAGATTAACAAATCATATGTTTACCTAAATTTCACTATTTTAATTTTTATTTAAATTTTTATTATATTAAAAGATTAAATTTAGGGAAATGAGTTAGGGAGATTTCAAAAACTGCCACATAGAAGAGAAAATGTTAACTTTCCTTGAAAAAATTAGTATTGAAGTTTTGGAGAGTTTTGAAAACACACATATATATAGTCCACTCTCACATCACATTCTGAATATTACAATCCCTTTCTAAGATTTAAAGTTACATTACAAATTGTCTTCTCCATTAAGTGACTGTTTAGTTAACTAATAATTTTTGCTACTCTCAACTATTAATTTTTTTAAATATTAATTTTAGTTTACCCAAAAAACACGGAATCCCCTTCTAATTTCATTTGTAATACTTAAATCCCTAGACTTCATACCAAAGTGTAATTTTGAAAATAACTGATTGTTTCAACAGAGTGTGTGTTGCATGATCATAAAACCAAAATTTTTCCGCCTCAACCACACTGGATAATTCCTTACCTTCTTCTTCTTTCCAAGTTTTTTGAAAACCCAAGACGTTACTTCTCTCTCTCTCTCTAGCTTATCTCCATCATTTCTTCATCTTTCCTTTTCATTTTTGTTTCATTATTCTTCTAAAATCTATGTCTATCATTCTCTTAACTCAAATAAAGTTGACCCATAAATTAAAATCTATGTCTATCATTCTCTACCATGGCAACCACCATCATTCTTCAGATTCTCTTTATCATTATAGACACACATATATTATATACATACATATACCCAATTAACTAAGCCAAGACCCAAATTGTAACAGTGGCTACCACCATGGGTGCCGTGAAAGGGAAAGGTGTTGGGTGGTGGATGTTGGTTGAGTGGAGGAGATGGGATGAGGTTGGTGGGTGTTTGCAACTATGGACTATTTACAAAAAATTATGATTTTGTTGTTGAAAATGCATTGCCTTTTCCTACTATTGTTTGATGTTCATTGAAGTTTCTGAAAATTGACTTCACTTTTCTATTTAGAGAGGTTCTTGAGCTAGAAAAATGGTTGGAGATTTATGGTTTTGACTCAGATGGGTTGTTTGATGTTCATTGAAGATCCATGGTACCACGTGTACTAACTTCAACTTCACTACCAACTAAACATTAGGTTATTTTGATTTTATTTTAAAATTGTACTATTTAAATTCACAATAAGTTTAAGTCAAACACAAATTGTGATAAAGTCGTGTGACATTTATGTTTTTATGTTTGATTTATGTGTTTTTAGTATAATTTTTAAATTTAAATTATGAATAAATTATACTGATATCTTTTGAAATTTGAATTTAATGCGAATTCCACTCTCACATCACATTCTGATTATTACAATCCCCTTTGTAAAATTTAAAGTTACATTACAAATTGTCCTCTCCATTGAGTGACTGTTTAGTTAACAAACAATTTTTGCTAACCTCACAATTTTTGCAGCCTAATCCATCCAACTTGGAAGGCTTACAACCCCCTTCCCCAGGTATAAACCTGCCACCACGGGGCCCACAGCCATCGATCCCAGCATCGACCCCTGAAGGAGAGGCCAGCAGCGTCTAGCCCCCGTTGCCCTCCGGTGGTGACAACATCCCTCTCTGGGACGCAGAACTCTGAGCCATGAAGCTCCAGCTCCAAGGGGTCATGCAAAACATACAGCATAAACCATCTACCACAGCCAACTCCCTATTTGTTGCTTTCATCAGGGACAAACCTCTACCCCCCAAGTTTAAAATGCCCAGCATCGACTCTTTTGACGGTACGACGGACCCAGTCGACCACTTGGAGACCTACAGAACCCTTATGATCCTTCATGCATTCCCTGATGAAATTATGTGTCGGGCTTTCCCCGTGACACTCAAGGGGTCAGCTCGACTTTGGTTTAGTTAGCTGCCGGCGGACTCTGTCTCCACCTTCTAGCACCTTAGTGACTTCTTCCTCAGTCATTTCATTGGAGCTCAGCACCAGCGACGTCCGGCAACCTAACTCCTCAACATTCGTCAAACTGAGGGGGAGTCGCTGCGCAGTTTCGTTACCCGCTTTAACACTGAAGCCTTGCAGGTAGCGGAAAACGATGACAAAGTCATCCTTACAGCTTTCATGGCCGGTCCTGTGATCATCTGACTTCCTTTTCTCTTTCTCAAAAAACTCTCCGACCTCCATGGCAGCCCTACTCTCCAAAGCCCAAAAATACATGAACGCCGAAGATTCCTTAGCCGCTCGCCAAGACCCTGCAGCCAAAAACCCCACCACCAGGGAGAAGAGAAAGGATTCTGACACCAGAAACACCCAATACAATAACCGAACACCTCATTCTACCAACCGACCCCCCCGAGCCGACCGATCGGCACCAGTCCGACCGCCCGGCCGGTTCGAGCGGTACACACCCCTCAATTCACCTATGGAACAAGTCCTTAATCAGATCCAGCGTGACTACCCCCTCAAATGGCCCCAACCATCACGGACTCCTTCAAATCGGAGAGACCAGTCCAAATACTGTCGTTTTCACCAGGACCACGACCATAACACTGAAGAGTGTGTTAACCTTAAAGATCAGGTCGATGGCTTGATTCGTCAAGGTTGTCTCAGTCGATTCACAGAAACACGCCCTCAGTAGAGACAACGGACTAAACCCATCAGAAACAACCGCCGGCACACCCCTCCCTGACAACCAACACAACCTAACCAAGGTCATGATCGTCCTCCACAGCAGCCTCGGGCACAAGGTAACCCCGCCCCACCTGTTGGAGAAATCAGAGTGATTTCCGGTGGGCTTGCTTGTGGAGGACCATCCCGCTCGGCCCAGCGGGCAGAACTTAGAAAAATAAGGCAAGGCTCAGACAAAGAAGTTGCCACATTGGACCGACCCTCCAAACAGCCTAAGCAGTGGATCGAGCCTATCACCTTTACAGACGCCGACTGCACAGGCATCCGTTACCCCCATGACGACCCTCTCGTCATCTCCGCCCTCCTCTCCAATTACAAGGTCAGACGGGTTCTCGTCGACAACAATAGTTCTTCAGACATCATCTTCCTCAATTGCTTCTGCCAGCTCAAGATCGGGGAAGAAAGTCTGTCTCCTCTCCAAACCCCTTTGGTCGGTTTCACGGGCGACCGGGTCACCTCCATTGGCTCCATCGATCTTCCCAACATAATCGGCGAGTACCCTCGACAGACCACCAAGTTGCTCACCTTCCTTGTGGTCGATTGCCCCTCTGCCTACAACATCATCCTTGGCCGTACCACCCTAAATGCTTTCCAAGCTATCACATCCACTTTCCACCTTGCCATCAAGTTCTCCACCGATCTTGGGGTCGGCACAGTGAGGGGAGAACAGACCGTGGCTAGAGAATGTTATGTCCCCTCACTTAAAGAAGTCAAGCTGAGGGAGGCTATGATCATTGAAGGACTTGACGTCAGAGACGAGAACGAGCTGGTCAGAGGGGAACTAGTGGAATAGCTTGTCGAGGTCCTCATTGATCCCACCAACCCGGCCAAAACTACCAAGATCGGCAACTAACTATCCCCCTAGGCCAAGGCCGACCTTACCGCCCTCCTGATTGAGCACAACAATGTATTTGCATGGACCCACTCCGATATGCCAGGTATTTACCCCTCTTTCACCACACACCGTCTCAGCATTGAGCCCCATTTCCGACCTACCGCCGGAAACAACGCATCTTTCACCCGGAGCGCAATAACCTTATTGCTTCTGAACTAGATAAGCTCCTTGAAGCACAGTTCTTCACAAATATGGACTACTCCAAATGGCTGTCGAATGTGGTTTTGGTTCGTAAAAATAATGGTAAGTGGCGGCTCTGTGTCAACTACTCCGACCTCAACCGAGCTTGCCCCAAAGACAGCTATCCTCTCCATCGCATAGATCTGCTGGTTGACGCCACGACATGTCATCAAATGCTCAGCTTCATAGATGCCTTCTCTAGGTACAACCAAATTCTGATGCACCCGTCTGATCGGGAACATACCTCCTTCATTACCGACCGAGGTACCTACCATTACTGTGTGATGCCGTTTGGGTTGAAAAATGTTGGGGCCACCTATCAATGGTTAATCAATGCTGTCTTTCATTACCAGATAGGCCGAAACATGGAAGTATATGTCGACGACATGCTAGTCAAGAGCAAGCTCTCCACTGATCATCTGGCCGACCTGCGGGAGACCTTCGCCACCCTACGAAAGTACCAAATGAAGCTCAGTCCGGAGAAATGCGCCTTCGGCGTATGATCTGGGAAGTTTTTGGGTTTCATGGTCAGTCAACGGGGCATTGAAGCTAACCCTGAAAAGATCAAGGCCTTGATTGAAATGCAGTCTCCCAGAACAGTTAAGGAGCTTCAGCGGCTTACTGGCCGAGTGGCCGCCCTCAATCGCTTCATTTCCCGCGCAACGGATAAGTGCCTCTCCTTCTTCAAAGTTCTTCGGCAAACTTTTGAGTGGACGGCCGAATCCGAAGAGGCCTTTCAGCAGTTGAAGCAGTGCATGGCCAACCCTTCGTCCTTTCTCAGGCAATCACGGGCGAACCCTCTTCATCTATTTAGCCGTGTCAAACACCACAGTCAGTGCAGCTCTTATCAAAGAAGACAACTCTGTCCAACGACCAGTCTACTACATCAGTTGGGCTCTTAGAGGAGCGGAACAGAATTACCCACTGTTAGAAAAAATGTCCTTGGCTTTGGTCACCACCTCCAGACGGCTCTGTCCTTACTTCCAAGCCCATTCCATAGTGGTCGTCACTGACCAACCATTGAAGAAGATAATGCAACAACCAGAGCTTTCTTATGCAGTGGTCGGTCGAGCTCAGCCAGTTCGACATCTCCTACCGGCCTTGGACAGCGATTAAGGGGCAGGCTGTTGCCGATTTTATGATGGAATTCACTAATCCCACTCCAACCACAGCTCCTTCACCTCCACCAACTCCTACCGAGCCAGAAAACCCCCACTCTTGGACCCTCAACATCGACGGATCATCCCGCAAGGAAGGCAGTGGGGCTGGCCTCATCCTCACCGCTCCTGACGGTGGATATTTCAAGTGTGCTCTCCAGTTCCTATTTGATGCCAGCAATAATGAGGCTGAATATGAGGCATTGATTGCAGGTCTTCACCTCGCCAGAGACATTGGTGTCAGCCATATCCAAGTGTTCAACGATTCTCAGCCTCACGGGGGAATTCGATGCCAAGGAAGATTCCATGTGGACTTATAGAGATATTGCACTCCCCCTCGCTCGCCTCTTCAATAATTTCCACATCAAGCACATCCCTCGAGCGAAAAACTCCAAGGCTGATGAAATGGCATAGTTGGCTTCGGTAGACCAGTCAGACCTCAGCCACGGTGTCCACCTCGAGTACCTGGCCGACCGTGCCATTTCCCTAAACCAGCAGCAAGTCTATTTCCTCCAAAATGAACCTATCCCCTGGGCGTCCGACATCTTTCTATTTTTGACAACGGGGGAACTGCCAGATGACAAATAGCAGGGCGCCAAAGTCAGGGCCCGGTCGTCTAATTACATTCTTGCCGATGGTCTTTTGTACAAAAGGGGCTTTTCACGCCCATACCTGAGAAGCCTTAATCCTGCTCAGGCAACCTACGTAATGAGAGAAGTCCATGAGGGTGTATGTGGCAATCATTCGGGTGTCAGGACCCTAGCCCACAAAATACTTCGCACTGGTTATTTCTGGCCTACTCTTAATCAAGATGCGACAGACTTCGTGCTCAAATGTGATAAGTGCCAACGTTTTGCCAACATCCCCCATGCTTCTCCCACAGAATTGATCACACTCTGCAGCCTTTACCCATTCTCCAAGTGGGGAATCGACTTGATTGGCCCGTTGCCCGCTGGCCGGGGCAAACCAAATTCGCCATTGTCGCCATCGATTACTTCACTAAATGGGTGGAAGCAGAACCCCTTGCCACAAGTACCGAGCGGAACACAACCAGATTCATCTAGCAGTCAATCGTCTGCAGATTTGGCATCCCTCAAGCCATCGTCTCCGACAACGGTAAACAATTTGGCAATGCCAAGTTCAGGAAATTTTGTGCCGAGCTTCAAATCCAGCCATGTTTCTGCTCCCCAGGCCATCTCCAAGCCAATGGCCAAGTTGAGGTCACTAACCGTTCTCTTTTGAAGATCATCAAAACTAAGCTGGAAGCTGCTAAAGGACTCTGGTCTGAGGAATTACCAAATGTACTTTGGGCTTACCGCACTACCGCCCGAACTCCCACTGGGGAGACCCCCTTTCGCTTAACATACGGCGCTAAGGCAGTCATCCCAGTGGAAATCGGTCTGCCTACCCCAAGGGTTCTACATCCCAATCCAGCACTAACTGAAGAGCTGTGTCGGGCAGACCTTGACCTAATTAAAGAGCTCTAAGAAACCACTGCAGTCAGACGCGCCTCATATCAACAGAAAATGAGAGCTCACTACAACCGCAGAGTCCGACTGAGGGAGTTCGCCGTGGGGGACCTTGTTTTACGAGAAGCAACCCTTGCCATCAAAAATCTGACTGAAGGGAAATTGGTAGCCAAGTGGGAAGGACCTTACGTTGTTAAAGCCGGACCTCGTCTGAGTACATACCGACTGCAGGACATGGAAGGTCGAGACCTCCCCCATCCGTGGAACGCCGAACACTTGAAGCGTTATTTTCAATAATTTCCCATTCTTGTACTGATCACTTATTGTATTTTTTTTCCGGCAATCCACACACTTGAATGTTCTTGTTCTTCTCTCACATGATGTAAATTTCTGATCAAATGGGCTACACTTTAATGACAGTAAGCTTATATCTCAGTTATTTGTGTGGTATTCCAATAACGCTCTGATTACAACCTCAGCCAGACTGAGTCACTAAAAGCCTCAGCCAGACTGAGCACGAAGACCTCGGCCAAACCGAGTTACTTAAAGCCTCAGCCAGACTGAGCATGAAGAACTTCGCCCGACTGAGCATAACAAGCCTCAGCCAGTCTGAGCATGAAAAGCCTCAGCCAGACTGAGCATGAAGACCTCGGCCAGACCGAGTTACTTAAAGCCTCAACCAGACTGAGCATGAAGAACTCAACCCGACTGAGCATAAAAAGCCTCAGCCAGATTGAGCATGAAAAACCTCAGCCAGACTGAGCACGAAGACCTCGGCCAGACCGAGTTACTTATAGCCTTAGCCAGACTGAGCATGAAGAACTCAGCCCGATTGAGCATGAAAAACCTCAGTAACTGAGCACGAAGAGCTCAACCAGACTGGGTTACTTAAAGCCTCAGCCAGACTGAGCATAGAGAGCTCAGCCAGACTGAGCTACTTCAAGCCACTGAGTTACTTGAAGAGCCAGTTAATCGTAGCTTAACCTATATTGAGCACGAATGAAGAGCTCGGCTAAGGCCAGTCATGCCAACTTCATGGTTTCGGCATAGTGGCCATACTTAGTCAAATTCCAAGTCCATGCTTTTACACCTCTTAACACTCTTTACATTTTTGGCTTTCATTTCCCAACTTAATTTTTCATTTATCAACACCCTTACAACATGATTTACAACTTCATTTTTGGGCATGATTTGAAACTTCACACTTTTGACATTCTTACATCCTTCATTTACAAGTTAGATTGTCTTCTTACGTATCAACTTTTACAAGTCAGCCTCTTTCCTTACAAGTCAAGCCTAATTTGAATAAACCATTCTCGTTCATTTCAAACTCACAAACATAAAGACAGCAGTGTGACAAACACAACCTTATAATTTTATTCAATCACAAACTTATACACATGTTTATTACAGCAAAAAAAAAAAAAAAAAAAAAAAAAAAAAAAAAAAAAACAACAACAACAATAACAAAACAACCAAAGAGCTCAACCAGACTGGGTTACTTAAAGCCTCAGCCAGACTGAGCATAGAGAGCTCAGCCAGACTGAGCTACTTCAAGCCACTGAGTTACTTGAAGAGCCAGTTAATCGTAGCTTAACCTATATTGAGCACGAATGAAGAGCTCGGCTAAGGCCAGTCATGCCAACTTCATGGTTTCGGCATAGTGGCCATACTTAGTCAAATTCCAAGTCCATGCTTTTACACCTCTTAACACTCTTTACATTTTTGGCTTTCATTTCCCAACTTAATTTTTCATTTATCAACACCCTTACAACATGATTTACAACTTCATTTTTGGGCGTGATTTAAAACTTCACATTTTTTACATTCTTACATGCTTCCTTTACAAGTCAGATTGTCTTCTTACGTATCAACTTTTACAAGTCAGCCTCTTTCCTTACAAGTCAAGCCTAATTTGAATAAACCATTCTCGTTCATTTCAAACTCACAAACATAAAGACAGCAGTGTGACAAACACAACCTTATAATTTTATTCAATCACAAACTTATACACATGTTTATTACAGCAAAAAAAAAAAAAAAAAAACAACAACAACAACAATAACAAAACAACCAAAATTCTGAGTACAATTTTGTACACTTCCGTCATTCC
Source organism: Camellia sinensis (assembly GCF_004153795.1). NCBI lineage: Eukaryota > Viridiplantae > Streptophyta > Magnoliopsida > Ericales > Theaceae > Camellia > Camellia sinensis. The sequence goes on along the minus strand of NW_021024683.1, from coordinate 3,688,895 downwards.
TTTTCACTTCACACGAGGTCTTTTTCTTCCACGCCCTCGTCTAGGGGGGTCTGGGCCACGTCGTCTTCATCAATCTTTACACTGCTGAGGTCCAAGTCTGGGAACAGCTTTTCTGCTTTGCGTTTAAACATCTTTCAGCCGCTGTCCCAGTACTCAGCCATCTCGTGCTTATAGAAGTCCGACCGCTGGAAGCTCTAGATCACTTCATCTTCACTCCTGCCCCCAGCGGTCGCTCTCGACGAGCCAGCCCCCCCAGCCCCCTCTCTCGCCAGGTGGCTGGCGATCGTAGCATCGATAGCCATCTGAAAGTCAGCAAACCCCTTGAACTGCTCTACTACTGCGATGCACATATCGGGGTATGCTGCCCTCTTTGAGGCCGACTTGGTTTTCTCCTCCCCCAACTCCTTCTCCAGCACTGCCTTTTCTACCGCAGCCTTGGCGTGTTCGTCCACAAGATCTCGCTCCAACCCAGCGATCTTCAGGTCTGCTTCTTCCTTTTCTTTGATCCACTGGGCGCGTAGATCTTCATTGTTAGTCATGGCCTCTTCAAAACGTACGTTGGCGACCGTGCATGCATTTTGAGCATCTTCCAGCTTCTTCTGCTCACCAGCCAGCTGGAACTCGAGCGACACCACCTTGCGACGTTCGTCCTCCAGCTCCACCTTGGCTGCGCACAGCTCAGCATGGGCACGATTTGCAGCATTGCCCTGCACGATCGCCAAAACCTCCATCTTCTTCGCCTTTTGAGCCTCCTCCAACCCCTTGGCACACGCACTTCGCGTAGCCTTCCTCCAACCTGCGCTCTTCTTCTTAAAACTTTCAAGTTAGGCCTTCGCTTCCTCCAACTTTGCCTTCACAGGTTTCACTTTACCCTTTGCAGCCGCCGCCTTTCTCAGCAGAGCCCCTGCCAAGTTGGTCGCCTTCATTTGGGCAGAGCACAGCCCCCTTAGCAGCTCAGCCTCATTGAACCTGGCCGCAGAGTGCACGGCTGCTTCGTCCATCAGCCCCAAAAGGCGATCTGCAGCTGCCCTGGCTGGGCTTTCTTCTTCTTCCAGTCGCCTAGACACTGCACGAGCGTGGTAGATAGTAGTCGTCAGCCTGACCCCCTTTCCTTGGAGCGCAGGACCCCCCTTGGGCTGCTGCTCTACACCTCCTTCAGGACCAGCTGACCCACTCTCCACTTGCATCTTGGGCGTGGCACTCCTGTGCTCTTCTTCTTCTTGGTCCCCCTAACCTTTCTCCCCCTGCACCTTTGAGGCAACCACCTTTTCTGGGTTAGCCTCCACTCCCTCCTTCCCTGCCTTCTCCACCACAGGGGTGTCCTCACCACCCACCCTCGCCTTCTTCGATCTAGGCGCATCTGTAGCCCCCTCAGGGGCAACACTTCTCTTCTTCTTCTTCTTCTTCTTCTTCTTCTTCTTCTTCAAAGCCTCCCCCTTCTTGTTTGCCTTTTCCTTCACTGGATCAACTGGGGGCGGTCGTGGCTCAAAACTGCCTAAGTCTTTTTCCCCCAATGGCTTGGGGCGCGGTCGAATTCGCTCCCTTGCAATCGGCTTCGAAGTAGGCCCCAGTTGGGTCTCCTTGTACTTGTCCGCTTGGGCAAACAATCTCCTCTCCTCCTCCTCCTGTGCCTTCCTCTGCACCTCTAGCTCCTCCCTTGCTGGGTCCTCCCCCAATGGTTGTGGTCCCAATTTTAGGGCGAACAATGTTGAAGGTAGGACTAGTTCATCCCACCTTAGCCCTTTTTATTCCCTCTATTCCCTTGCCTTCTTCACTCAGTCTTCGACCTCAACACCTAACTTAGGCTTGGCTGATTTGGTAGGGACCTTCCACTTTGTACGCACCCTAACTCCACCGTTCTCCAACACAAAAAACCACCTCGGTCTCCACCCCTTCACTGACGATGGAAGACCTGCCACTAGACCTCTCCCCGCCACCGCTTGCAACGTCACCCAGGTCTCCTGTTGACTAGAGGCCTTATAATAGGAGAAGAACTCCTCCACTGTCATCGCCGCCCCTTCGGTCGCCTGCGGCCAAGCACTCGCGCATGCCATCACTATCTTCCAAGCGTTCGGCATCAGTTGCCCTGGCGCCGCTTCTAGCTTTTTCAGCACTTCCACCACTACTTGGGATAGAGGTAGCCTCAACCCTCCTCGTAATGCTTCTTCGTAGAGGCTAAATTCGCCTGGCCGCACATCTGATGCCCTCTCCGTGGTTGTGGGCAATCTTAGCCCTATCTCTGATGGTATTCGTACTTTTTCCTTATTCCCTCCAACTCCTCTGCTATCAGTATAGATTTATCCGGTTTGGTGTGCCAATGGTCTGGCTCCACCTGACTGATAGGCTTCGCGGCCGAGATTATTGTCCTGGGGCGAGCCCGTACCACTTGACTTGTTCCCTCCCTCTCTCTACGCTCCGTACGGTATTGTTCTGCTAGGTCAACCGCGTCATCGTCGCCTAGGGGATCAACCCTTGTGGTGGTTGCTTCCTCTTGTGCCATCTCTTTTGTATGTCTGCGAATCGCTTCGGATGCGGGCGCAAGAAAATTCAAAAAGTGTTGCAAGGGTGTATCGTTGGCAACGAAGGAGTTTACACTTAGAATATTTTGGTTGTTTGCGAAGAGATACGTGAAACGGATAATCCCAAAAGCCCAAGGTTTGCCCGTATTCCAAGGGTCCCTATTAAATTTCGCCAGTTTGAAAATTTTTCAAAAATTCGCCAAAACTGTCTCTTCAAACACCCTATAATGACCTATTGTTTCACTTATTGCCCAACGCCTAACCTCCCCCATTACAAAATTCTGCCACGTGTACGATCAAGATCCACCGCCCCTTTCCTCTCCCCTGTCTATTCCACGTCACTTCCTGTCACGACCCAAACCCGCTCCTATGGGTTTAGCACCGTAACCGGCCAGTAATCTGTGATTAGTAAAGGCCTGCTTATCAGTAAAAATAGTAATACAGAGTACAGGGGCTGGCGGAAGCCAAAACAATAATAAAAGATGTCCAATGAGCCGTGACAGTCTGTATGCAAAAAGACTTTTTAAACATACTCACAGTCAGAAGCAAAACAATATGTACATACATATACAATCATCCAGGACAGGGACCTAATCCCTATTAGAACAGTACAGTACAAATTTAAACAGTGTTACAAAACAGATACATAAGGGTGAACTAAAACACCCCAAAAAGCCCTAGCTTGAAGGGCTTGGAACCTCGCTGTGAGGCACATTGGTTGGCTTGACAAAAAGAAAGCTTAACCCAACGCTCCTAGCTCCGTTCTGGTGCCTGGACAGCTACATATATATATAAACAGTAAGCTAAAGCCCAGTGAATAACATATACATATAGAGGTTAAGAATGAATGTCCTTTCAGTATTTAAAACAGTCATTTGAACAGTATATCAGTTATTCGATCATAGCAGTCATAAGTGGTACATCCAATAACAAATAGTACAGTAGGTCTTATCAGACCGAACAGTCAATTGATGGCCATCATATCAGTAAACGGTAGTGGTTCCAAACATGGGAACCGACAGAGATCTCTGTAACAGTAGTAGTAACAGTTCAGTAACAGTGTATTGCTATGGATGCCACGAATACAGTTCGCAAATAGGACAAACATTCATTCAGTAAACAGTGTCATTTCATTAAGCAGTACAGTCATTTGTTCAGAAAATAATCTCAATTGAACATATCTTTACAACATTGTTACTCACAGAGTTCTGGGCTATAGATAAGCTCGTGCGCGTCCTCGGATGTCAACTCTACACAGTTACAGGATGAACACACACTAAGTCACATACTTGGGAATCGAAGACTTAGTCCCTACTTAGACTCGGTGTGGTTCTACATCAAAATCCTCATTAAGATGCCTTAAACTAGGCCTAAGAATGCCTAGGATGGAATGAGAATGCAAAGATGCACTTTTGAACAATTTTCAAAATTTTGCTGAAACAGGGGTCCCGCTCGAGCGTGGATTCCCTGCTCGAGCAGATCGTAAAAGTACTGGATGCATGAAATTCACGCTCGATGGGCGCTCGATTCCCGCTCGAGTGTGAGGCACAAGTCCTCGCTCGAGCGTGCATTCCCTCGCTCGAGCGGACTGTAAACGCATGCAAAGTACTGGATACACGCATTTCCCGCTCAAGCGAACTGCATGAACATAGGTTGTACGCTTGAGCGTGGAGTTCCCTGCTCGATCGTGAGTCCAAATTCTGGAAATTTCAGATTGAACCTTCAAGCTCAAAATCAACTTTAAATGTACCAAAATCGATCATTTTGGGCTAATTTTTTGGAAAACACTTGTAAACTCATAGTATAACATGTTTTGAAGAGCAATTTGAGGAATCCAAGCCCAAAGGTAGTTCAATTAAACACCATTTTCGAATAAACTTCAAGAACAAGACTCAAATGTAACATGCATGAGCTTATATGAATTTAAAGCTTCAAACACAAGATCAAATGAGCCAATCCTTCCAAAAACATGGTGAATTCATGGATTATAACAATAATATGGACATGCATGCAATAATTTCCATGAAAACAACTCTAAATTTCAAGATATGCACATGCATGCATGATTCAAGCTTCAATTCAACAATTTAAGCCATATCTTGGCTCTAGACTTCAAAATTAGCATGGACCATGCAAGTCACAACTTAAATTCATAAACCAAAGGATGAATATCCTACCTTAGGTCTTCAATTTCAAATATGGAAGCTCAAACATGCAATCTCTCTTCAAGTCTTCTAATTTCAAGCAAGAATTCTAGATGAATTCAATGTCTCCAACTCTCAAGCTCTCTCTCACGTTGGTCTCTTAGAGGAAGTGAAGAATGAAGCAAGACTAAAGCCCCTCCACTCGGCCACCTTTCACGGTCGGCCCTCCTTTTGGTCGGTCCCTCCACTCGGCCACCTCTCGCAGTCGGCCCTCCTCTTGGTCGGCCCCTCCACTTGGTCACCTCTCGCGGTCAGCCCTCTTCTTGGTCGGTCCCTCCACTCAGCCACCTCTCGCGGTCGACCCTCCTCTTGGTCAGCCCCTCCACTCGGCCACCTTTCACGGTCGGCCCTCCTTTTGGTCGGTCCCTCCACTCGGCCACCTCTCGCAGTCGGCCCTCCTCTTGGTCGGCCCCTCCACTTGGTCACCTCTCGCGGTCAGCCCTCTTCTTGGTCGGTCCCTCCACTCAGCCACCTCTCGCGGTCGACCCTCCTCTTGGTCAGCCCCTCCACTCGGCCACCTTTCACGGTCGGCCCTCCTTTTGGTCGGTCCCTCCACTCGGCCACCTCTCGCAGTCGGCCCTCCTCTTGGTCGGCCCCTCCACTTGGTCACCTCTCGCGGTCAGCCCTCTTCTTGGTCGGTCCCTCCACTCAGCCACCTCTCGCGGTCGGCCCTCCTCTTGGTCGGTCTCTCCACTCGGCCACCTCTCGCAGTCGGCCCTCCTCTTGGTCGGCCCCTCCACTTGGTCACCTCTCGCGGTCAGCCCTCTTCTTGGTCGGTCCCTCCACTCAGCCACCTCTCGCGGTCGACCCTCCTCTTGGTCAGCCCCTCCACTCGGCCACCTTTCACGGTCGGCCCTCCTTTTGGTCGGTCCCTCCACTCGGCCACCTCTCGCAGTCGGCCCTTCTTTTGGTCGGTCCCTCCACTCGGCCACCTCTCGCAGTCGGCCCTCCTCTTGGTCGGTTCCTCCACTCGGCTACCCTTCGCGGTCAGCCTTTCTCATGGTCAGCCACCCCTCTCGGTCGGCCTTCACCCTGCCGATCTCTCACAACCCTCATTTTCTTCATTATTCCCTTCGTTGGACTAAAGCTGCACTTGGGAATGGGGGACTACTGACATGGGTAAGCCCATAAAGATTATAGCTCACCATTTAGGGCCCAATACATATCTCAAATACTAGAGCCCAACACTACTGAAGCCCCATGTAGCAATAAGAACCAATGACATCAAGACACATGGCAAGAGAAGGGCAAGCCACATCAGCAGACAAAGATCTGCAAAGTTATTGCCACGGCACATCGCCATTAATGAGGCTCCCTTACAACATTTATTGCGATAACCCCTCTCCGTCGGGACGACACGCCCTCACCCTGAATAAGGGAAACTACAGCATAGACTTTCGGCCAAGGTGACAGGCCGGAAGGGACAATGAAATAATTACCAGAGGATATAAGCAAACGTTGAAGACAATAAGAAGGTTAAGCTTTTCTATCTCTAATCTATCTCTACAATCCACTTCTCTTTCTAACTTGCTTGTTGGAGGGTTCGCTGGGGGACTCCCCGTTCCCTGTCGAACTCTTGTGCAGGTTCTCTGGTGGGCTTGATCACTCGGATACCGGTTGGAGAAGCGTGAATGAATCCGACCCGTCCAAGTCTCTTGTAATATCATCACACGGTGCCACGTGTACTAACTTCAACTTCACTACCAACTAAGCATTAGGTTATTTTGATTTTATTTTAAAATTGTACTATTTAAATTCACAATAAGTTTAAGTCAAACACAAATTGTGATAAAGTCGTGTGACATTTATGTTTTTATGTTTGATTTATGTGTTTTTAGTATAATTTTTAAATTTAAATTATGAATAAATTATACTGATATCTTTTGAAATTTGAATTTAATACGAATTCCACTCTCACATCACATTATGATTATTACATTCCCCTTTGTAAAATATAAAGTTACATTACAAATTGTCCTCTCCATTAAGTGACTGTTTAGTTAACAACTATTAATTTTTTTAAAATATTAATTTTACCCTCATTTTATTTATTTGCTCTCACTATATTTCCTTTCTTCATATATACTGTAGCCATCACTATTGCTCCATACCTGTCCACTACTATCACTGTACCACATTTAATAGGATTTGGAATGACTGCTGTGCAGCGAAATGGGCCCATTTGAAGACTCATTTCGATAATCGTTCACATTTGTATTCTCTATCACAACCTCTGAAACCCATCACCACCAAATCAACATCCAAATCCACAAACCTTCGAGGAAGACGATAGTGGCTCATGACTATATTTAGCAACATTCCAATAGTGTATTGAGCGATGGTGGCTCACGGTTTTACCATCGAGAGAGAGAAGATTGGTAAAACCACGAGCTGCTATCGACTTTTTACTCAATACACCATTAGAATGTTACTAAATACAGTCGTGTCTTCCCCAAAGGTTTGTGGAATTGGATGTTGATTTGGTGGTGCTGGGTTTCAAAGGTTGTGATACAGACATGGAATTTGGGTATTAAATTGGTGCTGATGGGTTTCAGAGATTGTGATAGAGACATGGAATTTGGGTATTGAGACAATATTGCTGGGTTTGGTGGCAAATTGGCAATGAGACAATATTGGGGTGGGTTATGGCAAGTAGTCTAACATCGCCATTGTCACCCACTGCCACCATTTTTCAGCTAACTATCACTCTACAATTACATCTTTTATTGCCCAACTTGTAAGCCTCATTGGCATTATCCCCTGTATAACCCAGCAAAAAGTTGGACTTTGTGATAAATTCAAAGCTAAAGAACTGGTCAATAATTTGTTACTCAAATTTCATGAGAATACCACAACTGCTCGAGGGTTGATAGAGAGAGCCAATAGCGAGGGTATTAGGGAGGTGGTGCTGAGGATAATTTATTTCATTTTATTTTAGTGTAAGGAATAATATTATATATATTAATTAATATGCATTGGTATACTAACCGATGATATGACATAATTTTAGAGATTTTGAATATTTATAATTTGTATAATAAATAAGATCGTTAATGATATCATAATACTAGTTGCACGACAACATATAAGAGTTTTAGAGATCAAATGTTTTGATCTCTAAAAGTAAAAAATTTGTTAGAAAAGACATTTAGGGATCAATTTTTATCGTTATGAGGATAGTCGTTAAAAAATTGTCCTGAAAAGTAAAAAATGAGGTTTTTAGTGACAAAATTTGAAAATGTCACTAATAAATAGACTTTTAGGGACAAAATAATTTGGTCTCAAAAACATTTGGTCCCAAAAAGATAATAATTCATCACTAATGTCCAATTTTTATTGCTAAAAATATAATAATGACATTTTTCGTAACAAAATTATTTGGTCCCTAAAAAATGATTTTTTTCCTAAATTTTGATCTCTAAAATTTTAATTTTTTGTAATATTAATATATTAATGTATATATTAATTAGTGCATATAGCACCACCGTAATATAAAAGTAACAAAATTATTTTACATTTTATGCTACCTCAATTAAAAGAAAGTTAATTTTTAAAAAGTAAGAAAAAAACATCTATCTTAAAGTCAAATCTTAAATTATTTATGTTTGCTAGCTGATTTGAAATAAAGTTTAATCCAGCTGTGTATGTGTACAGGTGAATCTTTTCAAAAGATCTCTAAATAGATAATAAATATATTATAATAAAAAATATGACTTGGATTCCAATTCACCGACACAAAGGTCATATATAATGCGTAGGTAAATCACTTAGACCGGACGAGACAAACACCACATGTGGAATGATAAATGGACATAAATCATAATGGTCAATATGACTGAGTCCTATGGCGTATCCAATGAAATAATTTGATTTTATTTATGAGTTATCTACACATAAGAATATAAAATGAGACTTAAAATATTAAAGTAATATTTAAAAAAAAAATTATGTTCAAACATTAGAGATTATAATATATTCTGTCTATTGCATATTAGTTAAATTCGTGATTTGAATAAAATTAACTCCGCTTCTACAATAATAACTTCATAACAATGACTTTAAAATAGGTCAAAACAAATAAAGAAAAGAAGATCAAAGTCCAAGAACCGAAGACAGAAAGATGCAACTCACAAGATACTCACATGATCATAACCACCACAACATGCAAGAGCTGCAGCGGCAGCAGATCCACCATTCCCACAATGGTGCTTTTGATGCCCCTGAACATCATCCATGACTATCTTTTTACTCTTGGTGGTGTCAGTTTTACGACCCAAATTGTAGTTGTGGTCATTGAAGGTCATCTTCATGTTCTTGGAATTGGTTAGCTCCACTTGTTTCAGGCGATTAATTTGTGACAATTGAAGAAGCTGTGCCGTTTGGCATCCTTATGCTGATCAATGCCTTGAACTGGCGTGGGTTAAGCAGCTTGCATAGTTTGGTTCTGGTTGTTCATTTCCGACAACAGCTCTACTTTCTTTCCAGCCTTCCCCAGCAACGTTATGATCGTGTGTGGATCCACAGTGCCAGGTATGGTTACCTTCTGTCACGCCTCACTTTTTATGCCAACGGATATCATTATTAAATCCTTTATTATAACACAATTTTAGAAATCATACGTGGAAATTCAATACAATAACGAGTACCATTATTGAAGATTCTCTCATTCGAATATGAAGTGAATGTAAAATGAGTTAAAAAAAAAATAAAAATAAATTGTCCATAGACTTACATCTTTTAAATTAAAGGAAATGATTTAACCCTTTTACATCAATGGCATTCTACCTACAAATAAAAGCCCCCGTGGCCAACATAGAAGATCCTCGTTCTTGAAACAATTCTCGACATTCACCTGAAAAAAAGATTAGCAACGTGGGATGAATATAAAGTTCAGTAGGGATCCCAAACAATAACAACATATAGATAGCTATGATCATTAATGATTTAAATCATAACATATACATAATATGTGACGGTTTACACAGAAACACATTTACATAAGAATTTTTCTCAAAATCATTCATTTCGTTCAACAACATAAACAATTTACTTTTCTTCCTTCTTGTTACCTTTTGCCAAAACTCATATGACAGTAACAAATTCCTGAAAACAATTTCACAAGTCCATTATGCTTTCTCCCACTTTTCGAACTTACACCAGATTTGCCTTTTTGAAACATGTTCACAAGTATCCGATGTCCTTCACATTATTCACAATCTCAATACAGTACTTACGTTTGTTTCCAACTCATTCATATCTGTACATATGTATATTCAGTACAAAGGGAAAACAATAAGCAACCAACAACTATCCACTCAACGAATGGGTCAACTCGGCCTTCTTGATAAACTGAGATAATAATGATAAATAAGATCTGCTCTACCTGCCTTAAGCCAGTAAACCAAGGATACCCTTCCCATAACGAAATACCAGGCCAAAGATACACTTCAAGCCATTTTTGTCACGACCCCAAACTGCCCCTAGTAGGATGGTGCCATGATGGCCGGTAATCCGAGATTACCAAGGCCTCTTACGAGGATTCACACACTCGCGGAGTATAAATAAGGGGCTTACAAATGCGGAAGCAGTAAATCAAAATCCAAGTGGTCCATAAGAACTGTGCATAGATCAAATGAGATGACATACATAATATGATTTTACAATCAGTTGATTAATAACCAAAATACATGTTACATCTTGATCAAAAGGCTTCTCAAGCCAACGTATGTAGAATACAAGTATTACAAGTCGAGAAGCATAATCTTCAAGATTGCCGACACAAAAACTAGTCAAGCCGACATAACAGGAAATCCAAAACAAGCTTGTAAAACACATCTAGGCGTCGCCGCCGTCCTGCTCATCACCTACATATATATAGAGAGGGTGAGCTTGGATACTTAGTGAATGGTACAAGTAATAAATGTTTGCATAAATAATAGGCGAGGTCACTTCAAAACAATACACATCAAACTTTACAAATCAAGGGATGAACCACGTTCATCTAGCAAATCTTCAAGCTCCAAGGGATGCTTACTAGCATCAACATAATACAAAATGGTGACATACCGAACAACAAACCCACGCGGTAAACCGTCAGTGGCAAAACAAGGGAATAATCGACCCGGAATCGATTAAATGAACCCACTCGCACAAGGCCGTCGGTGGCAAGGGAGATATCTCAAACAAGAGTGCTACAAAAGTTTAGAGTCTTCTAGCACAAAAGGACCTATGTTACAAAGGCTTAAAGTCCTCTAACACGAAAAGGACTTGTACTGCGAAAGTTTAGAGTCCTCCAGTGCAAGGGACTTTCCAAGAACGTCATCCAAAACAAAGCTAATAATTGATACACAAAATAGGCACAATCATTTATGCTTGACAAATACTTTTATCAAAACGAAGCGAAGCAAGCTTTATCAAAACATTATAACATAGCTTTATTAAGAATACCACTCACCTAGTTCTTCGAACGTCGGGGTCAAGGCAAAAGTCCAAGTCCTACAAACACATGGCAAAGTCTATTGAACGCACTTTCAAATAAGCTTCACATGCAAACGGATGATCTCGCCATTCTTCAAAACTAAATTAAATCAAAACAACACACTGTTTTCTCATCTCGGAAAAACATGCTGGGCACCAACCAGGTCTTGGCCGAGGTCCCACACCTTCTCGCCGAGGTGTGGTCCTGACGATGTGTGGTCCTGACAGCTACAGTCAAAAGCGAAGTTAGGAAAATCTGGGTTTCCCTTCGAAGAACATGAAGAAAAAGGAGATGAAGAACATGCATGCTTAAATCATAACTTGTTATTGCAAAATCTGAGATTTCATGCTATGAGTTCGAAAACATGGACCTGGGTACCCATACTTGAAGATCTTAAGAAAACAAACACAAAAACATGGTTCTTGATACAAACTCTCAGATCAAAACAAGACTTTTCTTCAATAACACATGAACACCATTTTATGTTTCTAAAACCAACTTTAAATCAATGCATGGCATGCATAACAGATTCGATCGTACAATGCAACCTAAATGATCAATAAGAACAACAAGAGTAGATTAAGATTCTAACCTCAAAACTCGAATCTAACGGTTCGAACTCTAACGATCAAGCTTGGGAGTCTACTTTCTCACTCAAAACTTCTCCTCCTCACCCTAGAGCTTCTCTCTCTAAAGGCAAGGGGTATAATACAAAATAAAAATGATATTTTTTTTTTCTCGACAGCCACAGACTTAACCCTCTACTGGGACACGTGGCATCGGCTGGTTGGCTCTTCTCCAAAAAGGTGACTGACTAGACAAGACAAGACTATGACAAAGTGTGTTCAACAAGCTCAGACGGTAAGAGCACTCCGGCAAGTGATGATCTCGGCTAAGGACAAAGCTTCGGCAAGTAGGGTAACAGTGACATCGGCTTGGAAGGACAACACTTGACTAAGCTGTGCCACACCTTGGCCTAGATGTGCCACACCTCGGTCTAGGTCATACCCATCCAGGAACAAAATCACTTAGGTGCAAGGACAACATCTCGGCCTTGATGCTGCACACCTCGGCCTAGATAGTGACATCTCAGCCAATATGCCAGGGCGAAGTTGGAGGTCAACCAAAGTGATTCCAAGATAATTCTAAGTGTAAAAAGGGTTCAAAGGTGACTAGGCTTAAGATGACCTCGACAACACACCAGGCAAGAACAAAGTATGCAAGCAACACTCAAGCAAAGCAAGGCAAGATTTGCAAATGCGACACAACAAAACAAGATCATACATAAATGTATGCAAGTATGACTAAGTTGTAGTGAGGGTTGTTACAATTTTAGTCTTACTTCATTTCATGACAATTTATTTCAAGTTAATTTATTTCATCTCAAGTCATGAGCTAATTCATTACATTTTAGACACCCAACTGAGGCTACAACTCAGTGGTTCTCAATCAACACAATTATTACACAAACACTTCAATTTTCCATTTTACGAAAATTTCGTCCGCGTATATATATATACGCGCGGTTTCGGGACTTTCACCCCAGACACTCTGGCCAACTTAATTTCAATAGAGTCCATCTCCTACCACCCCCCAAACATGGAATACATCCCCCTTCTTCTTCCAAACATCATACATATGCAATGTATTTAAAACATGATCATATTTAATGACAACCAACAAGAGATTAGTTTCAATTCACCTAATCCTCATGCTTTCTACAACAGTCATAGTTATCCTCCACCGATAGCCCAAAACATATATTTCTAAACAGATATACAATCTCCAAAATAGATAAACTATCCATATTTTCATAGGTGAGAGATGACAAATATCCAACTCCACCATTTACATTCATATCTATCCATTTCTACATCTAATACGAAATGAAAACAAAAATTCAATTCTCGCAAGACTTTCAGTCTAATAACAATGGTAATATGTAAAAGTTCTTGAATCCGACCTCAAGTTCATTATCAATTTACAAAGGGTGATGATTTCATTTTCTTTCAAAAAGACCACTTTTTTTATTTATTTATTTTACAATCCACACAACTCCAACCATTTTCTAAAAATTCATTCTCGTCATTTTACAAAACCAAAACTGAAACCAAATCCATCCTCTTTATTTTACAAAACCAATTCCATTGGTATCAAAACCATAACTCAACTCAATTTCACATGATTAGTCTAAAACAATACCAACACCGTGGTTACTTCTCTTTTTATTTTCTTTTGCTATAAACACGATTATATAACCCATAGTAGCAAAATACAAAGATTATTCAACTCTCTTCCTTTTTAAATCTATTAAATCAATAATATTAAATTAGGGCTTTCCTCACTCTCTTCACAAACATATTAAATCATTTCCCCAGTTAACCCAAACAACAAACAACTGAACAATTCCAATCACAAATATCAAATCTTAGATTCCCTTTCATGACTTTCAAAAAAATCCATAATGAATATGGTTTCTATGCAATAAGATCTACCACATCCATCTATAGACGAGGTATTAGAGCGGAGTAAAGAAATCCCTACCTCTTGAAGCGAAGAGATGACAACCCAAAATTGATCGGCGATGAAACAATGAACTATTCGGATCAAAAGAAAGCCCTTGACGAGATCTACAACCTTTCTCAAAGGACCATGGTGAAAAGATCACTCTAGGTGAGTAGATCTAGAGATCTAGATGCGAAAAATCAAGTTTTAGAGAGAGAAAAGAGAAATCACGGTTTGAGAAGAAAATAGGAGGAAAAAGTAATGAAAGGAAAGTGGTTTGGGTCTATTTATAGTAGTAGAAAATTTTCCTAAAGTCAAATAAAAGGACAAGTAAAAAACCCTCAAAAAGTAGGACCCAAAATAAAAGAGGTTTTGGTGATTTGGTGGGTTGAATTTGTGGGAGTCATGTATTTTATTTTCGAGTTAAGTCCTTCTTAACTTTTTTTGTTTAAAAAATCGTGAGGCCAAGGGATTGGTTGTATGGATGCGAGTAGTAGTAGTAGGGGTATTTTTGTACTTTACGAATCTCTCTCGATGCATGTCATCTTCCTGTACCTTTAATTTCATGCTATTAATGAAATTTTTCTTTGCTGATAAAAAAAAAAACCAACCCAAAAAGCTGACAATTACATGTAGGTGTTGACCTTTTTGGTAAAGATGTCGACCCTTCAGACAGAAAAGCAAAAAGTGCAACAGGCAAGGTGTCGACCTTTCCTAGACTGGCGTCGATACCAAATTTCAGCAAGCAATTCCAGGATAAGGGTTGACCCTTCCCAGACTGGTGTCGACCTTTGAGGTCAACAACAAAAGGTAGGTGTCAACACCACCAAGACCGGTGTCGACCTCAAAACAAGATTTCTAAGTTCCCAAACAACTTTTCAACGTAAACAAGCGTGAACGAACAATCCTAACAAGTTTAAATTGATTTGCACTCCTCCAAAACCAAGATACAACAACACCAAAGATTTCCAAAATAAAATAAATGATTCAAATACACTTCCCAAACGTTTTAAAAGGGTACAAGTGCTACAACCTCTCCACCGTAGGAAATTTCATCCCCGAAATTAAAAACACAACGCAACACGAGGTGAACCAACCACAAAAAGGTGACATTATTTACAACACAATCATGTAAAAAAAAAAAAAAATTTCCACATTTTCTCATTTTCTTTGAAGCTTTCCACAACCAAAATACATTCTCGATTTCCAAGTAAATTCTTAAAATTTTTGCAACCATTTTCCAATAATAAAATAAAGTGTTACTCCGAACACTGAATCATTCACATTATCATACTTTGTTAAATTCAGCCATTATTAAATCAAATAAACTACGCATCGAAATCCTTTATTAACACTTAGATTAAATCCAAGACATTATAGTTCAACATTGCCAGCCGAGGCTACAATACAAGGAAAAATTCATCTTCTGAGTTCGTTTCTCAACATAATCACCCAACAATTCCCATCACTCTTATAGTGATTTCACAACCAACATAAACATAACATTTCTATAATAACAATTACAACACAATAAGACACAAACACCAAACAAAGGAATCCACAATCTTGCAATTCCATTTCGGCATATCATCACCATAAGTTTTCAGCTACACAAGGCATATAGCACACGCAAAATGAAGAGTTCACAATACGTTACCCAAACCAGAAGATTTTTCATAATTTCAAGACAATCTACATACAATCTTCACAACCACTTACATGAGACTTATTGTTCGCCAATCCACTCTAATGCACCCACAACCTTACAACCTCGCAGACCAACCCAAGCCATTCCCAAGGTGACCACGTGTTAACCAAACCTCGATATCAACCAACTGACTAACCAGCTGGATAAAACTTTGCACTCGGTACCAAACATCGACATGATACCTAACACCACTTACTCCAAGATGGAGTTCCACACACAAGTTCTCATATTCCTTGAATCTCACCAGATTCCTCAAGATTTGGCCAAACCACCATCGTTTCTAAGGAAACCACCACTCATATGCCTACATGGAAAATACCCCTTCACCTCTCAAACATAAGACCGATATGGTCAATGGCAAACACCTAATTTTGGACATAAAAGAATTTTCACCAATGCCACATTCATTCTCTAAGCACCCAACCTTACTTCCTTCAAAAGAATACCTTTAGTATCTAACCACTAAATTTTCCTCACATTCGTAAACTCCATTCAATATCTAATAACACTGCAAACCCATACCAACTCATAACAACCACAATGCAAACATTATCCTTAACAAGATCTATAGGATCACGAAAAACTCATTAACTAACAAACTAAAACACTAAACCACACTCACCAGTACCATCCTCACTACCCAGGAATCCAAATCTCACATTCCTCTATACTCAATACATTCAAGCCTTATATTTCATTCTCACTGCACAACACCACTAACTACACCAATCCACGGGTTACCCGTTCTCAACAGTTAACTCCCAAACAAAACAAGGCTCACAGGACATCACATAACCATCTCATAAGACAATAACACGTATACCACACTGTTAAGATTATCAATCCATGAACCATTTCTCGTTACACGTATAAAAGAGAGTTCGAGATTCACTGCATGACCTCAATACATGAGAGTAAACAAACAACAATACATATGCATATACAACAGATAATCACGATGTATCAACACCCAATAATACACCGGTCAACAACAAAAGATTCACACATTGAATCACCGGCCTCTAATACAAAAGTCCCTCTCTAGGGTAATACCACTGTGTTAGTTGAAAAGTAGACCCTCACGAAACTCTCGAAGCCTGGCCTACACGGGTCTGGTATCTGTACCGTCCTTGACTAGACTGAAGAGACTGAGTCCGACTAGGTTCTAAAACACCAGAAGCATTCACACGCAAAGGGAATAAACGTCTAACATGCCCCAAATGACCACAATTAAAACAAACATGAGACTCCCTACTCTGCAACTGACTTGAAGCCTGAATCTCACTAGGCCTCCCAACTGACGAGTTCGAAACTCCTGACGAAGACAAGGACTGAGCCTGCAATTAAGCATGCGCTCGCATCTACTTATTACTAAGCCTAGAGTGCTTATGAACAGTAGGAGTCGCCAAAGTGGCCTCCTCCCTAATCTGACCAACACTCATAACCACGACCTCTACTCAACTAGACCATAGTAATTCTTCCACATAGATCCTGCTACCTTCTTCCGGATATCATCACACAACCGCCTCTCAAATTCATAACAACGATGCTCCTCTATTGCAACCAACTCTGGAGTAAACCTTGACAAACTAGTGAACCGTATCACAAATTGTGCCAAAAGAATAGCATCCTCGCACAACTCAACAAACTGTTCCATCAACCTTTCCCGAGCGGAAGGAGGGAAGTACTTGGCCCAAAAGGCCTCTGTGAAAGCAACCCACATGTTACCTATTGTGTTCTTAGCATACTTCCACCAATAACTCACATCTCCTCTCAACTGAAAGTTTCCAAAGAGACCCTCAATCCTTCATTTTCATCTCTGAGCATATCAAAAGTCTTGGTAATCTGTTCCAACCAATCCTCCGCCTCCAACGGTTTAGCCTCCCCCCAAAACTCCGGCGGACTGGAGCGAAGAAACTCCATAGTAAGTTTGAGGGTATGCCTGCCATTACCCTCATTGCGAGCTAGAGCCTCTTGCACTGCTCTTATAATCTCACGTACAACTTCCTGACCGATAACTGATGCTGCAACGACAGGTGCTACAGGAACCGTTGTGCCCCTACCGGCACTCTTATTCCCAACTCAACCTCTATTTCCTCGTGTAGACATCTTATAAAATCCAAAAACAAAACCAAGCTTAATACTCAACACAACGACCTTTCCTAAGGCACACACTCGCCATCTCTAGGCTGCAAGATACGCTTGCCTCCTAAAACATGCAATTTCTAACAATTAAACACCTAAGCATATAATCGAATCAACTCCTCAAGAATAGACACTCATCCCGTAACTCCCAAGGAATTCCTATCAGAAACTACGTTGATCAGGCGTGTTTCCGATAAAATCTCAAAGCAAGTTCACTGGTCATACGTACCATCCAAGAAACTTAATCCCATGCTCACACAAATGCAACATATAAATCCTAAGACTTATCCTAACAATAGGCAATGTCCTCACCAAGCATAGTAAGCCCGATGTGGTAAAAACCACTCTCCACGAGCCTAAAGTATTCAAACCCTGACTCGCTCTGATACCAAGTTGTCATGCCCCACTTTGTAACAACCCATATTTTAATTATTCTTTAAAATTGATACTATTATTATTTAATTACAATTGGGAAATATACGATTTATTTGTATTATTATGTGTAATTTTGTAAAACAATGTAATTAGTACGAAATTTAGGGGTCAAAGTATAAATAAGGAACTAATTTACACTTACCATTTGATAGTTAAGATTCATAGCATGATGATGGCTGCAATTACAGAGGCCGCGTGTCACCCAAATGTGTTGAGCAAGTATTAAACTTAGTATAAAAGGAGGAGTGGGGTTGCGAATGGAAAGAAGGAAAAACAGAAGCAAGAAAAGGGGAAGAAATACTAGAAGTAAAGAAAAAAAAGTGAGGTATTAATTTTTAGGTGAGTTATATTATACCTTGCGTTACCATTATATATTATACATATGTTTTGAGTTACCATAATTTATTCTACGCAATTTATGATTCATAAATTATATTAGCATTTTTAATTTATGAACCTTATTTTATATAATAAGGAAAACCCATGGATATAACTGTTTATTAAAATATTTTTTGAGTAATTATTTTATAAGTACCACCACGGAGGTCTCATGCATTGGGGGACTTAAATAACTATTGGCCCTCTGATTAGTCACTTTGTGACCCTCTGTCTGTCATGGATCCACTGACACTGATTTCTGGTGTGGAGCAAAGTGCTGTACGGAGCTAACTGCTACACTATGGTGGAAGCCACCTTTAGAGTTCGTACGAGCCACCTCTTGAGCCCATACATTTGTTCTGTTTGGTTTTGTACCGTGGTTATGATTATTTTGTTTATATGATTTTTGTCAAATGATTTTCGTATTATATACTCTGTATTTTAATATCGAGCTTTGTTTAGCCAATAATTATCCATGGTGATTTTATGCCCTTATGCTCTTAGTATCATATTTCTCACTCTGCTATGTGCTTATAGCTGTTTCCAATTTTCAGGAAACAATACAAGTCAGAAGAGTCTTAGACGTGGGACGGCGGAATAGACACACACGACACTTTTGTGGTATTTTTATATGTAAATATCGGCCTTTTGGTCAATAAATTTTGTTATAAAAATAGAAGCTCTAATGATTATTTTGGTACCCTTACTTAAATATTTTTCCGCTTGCGTTTACTAATTTGTTTAAGAATTAGTCGGAGGTAACTTCAGTTACTAGTCATCACGATGCTTAACCCTTGGGTATGGGGAGCGGGTTGTGACACACTTTTTATGCCAACGGATACCATTACCAAATTCTTTGTTATAACACAATTTCAGAGATCATGCGCCGAAATTCAATACAATAACGAGTACCATTATTAAAGATTCTCTCATTCGAATATGAAGTGAATGCAACATGAGTTAATAAATAAATAAATAAATAAATTTCCCATAGGCTTACATCTTTTAAATTAAAGGAAAGGGTTTAACCCTTTTACATCAATGTCATTTTGCCCACAAATAAAGGGCTCCATGGCCAACACATAAAGAAGATCTTCGATCTTGAAACACTTCTTGGCGTTCACCAAAAAAAGGATTAGCAACGTGGGATGAACATAAAATCCAGTAGGGATCCCAAATAATAACAACATACAGATAGATATGATTATGAATGATTTAAATCATAACATATACATAATGTGACGTTTTACACAGAAACATACTTATATAAGAACTTTTCTCAAAATCATTCACTTCGTTCAACAACATAAGCAATTTAATTTTCTTCCTTCTTGGTACCTTTTTCCAAAACTCATATGACAGTAACAAATTCTTGAAAACAATTTCACAAGCCCACTACGCTGTCTCTCACTTTTTGGACTTACACTTGATTTACCTTTTTGAAACATGTTCACAAGTATCCGATGTCCTTCACATTATTCACAAGCTCAATATAGTACTTACGTTTGTTTCCAACACATTCACATCTGTACATATATACATTCAGTACAAAGGGAAAACAACAAGCAACTAACAACTATCCACTTAACGAATGGGGCAACTCGGCTTTCCAGAACCATAACCATCATAACCCATAATATACACAGATACACTGAGATAATAATGATAAATAAGTTCTTCTTTACCTACCTTAAGCCGGTAAACCTAGGATACACCTTCCCATAACGAAATACCAGGCCAAAGATATACTTCAAGCCATTTTAGTCTTATTTCATTTCATGACAATTTATTTCAAGTTAATTTATTTCATCTCAAGTCATGAGCCAATTCATTACATTTTAGACACCCAAATGAAGCTACAACTCAGTGGTTCTCAATCAACACAATTATTACACAAACACTTCAATTTGCCATTTTACGAAAATTTCGTCCGCGTATATATATATACGCGTGGTTTCGGGACTTTCACCCTAGATACTCCGGCCAACTTAATTTCAATAGAGTCCGTCTCCTATCAGCCCCCAAACATGGAATACATCCCCCTTCTTCTTCCAAACATCATACATATACAATGTATTTAAAACATGATCATATTTAATGACAACCAACAAGAGATTAGTTTCAATTCACCTAATCCTCATGCTTTCTACAACAGTCATAGTTATCTTCCACCGATAGCCCAAAACATATATTTCTAAACAGATATACAATCTCCAAAATAGATAAACTATCCATATTTTCATAGGTGAGAGATGACAAATATCCAACTCCACCATTTACATTCATATCTATCCATTTCTACATCTAATACGAAACGAAAACAAAAATCCAATTCTCGCAAGACTTTCAGTCCAATAACAATGGTAATATGTAAAAGTTCAAAAATCCGACCTCAAGTTCATTATCAATTTACAAAGGGTGATGATTTTATTTTCTTTCAAAAAGACCATTTTATTTATTTATTTATTTATTTTACAATCCACACAACTCCAACCATTTTCTAAAAATTCATTCTCGTCATTTTACAAAACCAAAACTGAAACCAAATCCATCCTCTTTATTTTACAAAACCAATTCCATTGGTATCAAAACCATAACTCAACTCAACTTCACACGATTAGTCTAAAACAATACCAACACCGTGGTTACTTCTCTTTTTATTTTCTTTTGATATAAACATGATTATACAACCCATATTAGCAAAATACAAAGATTATTTAACTCCCTTCCCTTTTAAATCTATTAAATCAATAATATTAAATTAGGGCTTTCCTCCCTCTCTTCACAAATATATTAAATCATTTCCCCAATTAACCCAAACAACAAACAACTCAACAATTCCAATCACAAATATCAAACCTTAGATCCCCTTTCATGGCTTTCAAAAAAATCCATAATGAATATGGTTTCTATGCAATAAGATCTACCACATAGACGAGGTATTAGAAAGGAGCAAAGAACTCCCTACCTCTTGAAGCGAAAAGATGACAACCCAAAATTGACCGTCGACGAAACCATGAACTATTCGGATCAAAAGAAAGCCCTTGACGAGATCTACAATCTTTCTCAAAGGACCATGGTGAAAAGATCACTCTAGGTGAGTAGATCTAGAGATCTAGGTGCGAAAAGTCAAGTTTTAGAGAGAGAAGAGAGAAATCACGGTTTGAGAAGAAAAGAGGAGGAAAGAGTAATGAGAGTAAAGTGGTTTGGGTCTATTTATAGTAGTAGAAAATTGCCCTAAAGTCATATAAAAGGACATGTCAAAAACTCCCAAAAGTAGAGCCCAAACCAACCCAAAAAGCTGAAAATTACACGCAAGTGTTGACCCTTCGAGTAGAGGTGTCGACCTTTTAGACAGAAAAACAAATAGTGCAACAGGCAAGGTGGTGTCCCTTCCTAGACTGGTGTCGACACCAAATTTCAGCAAGCAATTCCAGGACAAAGGTTGACCCTTCCCACACTGGTGTTGACCCTTGAGGCCAACAACAAAAGGCAGGTGTCAACACCACCAAGACCGGTATTGACCCTAGAACAAGATTTTTAAGTTCCCATACAACTTTTCGACGTAAACAAGCGTGAACGAACAATTCCAACAAGTTCCAATCGATTTGCACTCCTCCAAAACCAAGATATAACAACACCAAAGATTTCCAAAATAAAATAAATGATTCAAATACACTTCCAAAAAGTTTTAAAATGGTATAAGTGCTATACATTTCCTTGTTCTGCATTAATCTTAATTGAGTACTGTAGACACCCCATTTTTGACCGACCTTAAGACTCAGATGTCATCGTTTGTGCACGTGATGATTGCACATGTTTGTGCTTGTTTCGAGCGCCCGAAGGTCTTGGCTGAGTGCCTTGTCTTTGAGTCTCTTAACACTTTATGTTTTGACCTTGTTTTTTGTGCCAACCCTTGTTGCCTCTTGCCTTGGGGAGAGGAGGGCCTCGCCGGCCACTTGTGGCACTTGCTGGCCACTTTTCTCCCTTGTAGGCCACTTTAAGTGGCCGGTCGGCTAGAGGAAGTGGCCGACCGGACACTTAACTGGTTGGCAGCCACTTTTTCTCCTTTTTTAGATATTTGTAGATCTTTTGAGCCAGCTGTGGCTCACTGAACTCATCCTTCATACACGTGTATGGAGGGATTGAGCAAGCCTTTTGGCTTGCATTTCCTATATAAGGGGAGCTTCCTCCCCCTTGAGAGGGGTTCAGATTTTTTAGAGCTAAAAATCTTCCTCTCTCTCTAGAATTCTCACACTCTCTCTCTCTCTCTCTCTCTTTATATTGTGCTATTGTGCTTAGAAGTCTTATTTCTTCACACTTTTGCACACAAACACCTAGTCAAACACCTTCTTAACATTTTATGTTTTGACCTTGTTTTTTGTGCCAACCCTTGTTGCCTCTTGCCTTGGGGAGAGGAGGGCCTCGCCGGCCACTTGTGGCACTTGCCGGCCACTTTTCTCCCTTGTAGCACCGGTCGGCTAAAGGAAGTGGCCGGCCGGACACTTAACTGGTTGGCAGCCACTTTTTCTCCTTTTTTAGATATTTGTAGATCTTTTTAGTCAACTGTGGCTTACTGAACTCATCCTTCATACACGTGTATGGAGGGATTGAGCAAGCCTTTTGGCTTGCTTGGCCTATATAAGGGGAGCCTCCTCCCCCTTGAGAGGGGTTTAACATTTCCAGAGCTAAGAAAATATCCCCTCTCTCTAGAATTCTCACTTTCTCTTACTATATTGTGCTATTGGGCTTAAAGTGTTGTTTCTTCACACTTTTGCACACAAACACCTACTGAAACACCATAACTTTGGATGGTTGGTCTTGGCCATGTGAGACTTGTTGTGCATGGTTGTAGTTTAAGTGGCATTGACTAGCTTTGAGTTTCAAAGCCTCTTGCATGCTTTACTTGTGGTGATTGCATGCCTTAGCCTCATTTCTCACATGATTTTAGTGTGTATATCATAGTCACACTCTCACATATTCCACTCTTCATAGCTTTTGTGAGTTGTGCCTTATGCCTTGTTTATGAGCCAATACGTATGCATGCTTGTCTAGGCTTTTGGGCTACCATTTCAACATATTTTGGTCTTTGTTTTGGCCTAATTGAGCTCTGTCCATAGCTGGTTTAATCATTTGTGCCATGTATTGCATGCCTCTTGTGTAGTCCCCCATACTAGCCTTGTGCCCTAGGCCTCATAGCATGCCTTATTTGTGATGTTTATGTGATATGGCATCATTAAACACATAATTTCAGAGCATATACCTTGTTAAACTCTCATGTTTATCACTCTTTAATTGTGTTTAAGAGTTGTACCCTTATGCCTTGTTGATGAGTCAATGCATGAGCATCATTTGCTTGCCTTTCACGCTATCGTTTCAGAGAATTTTGGCCACTGTCTTAGTGTGATAATCCTGTTCTGTATTATGCTAATTGGTCCTTATTATGAATGCGATTACGTGTTTGATATGATTCTGTGTGCCATTTATGTGAAAATATATGGTTTTGAACTTCTATCTATTCATCGTAGGAATATCTGTTTGATTATCCGCTTCGGAATTTAAATTGAAGGCCCTATCGGCCGCAGAACCCGAAATTGACTGCGTCATTGTGATGGGTGTAATTTTTAGAGCCTACGGTGAAATTTAATTGAAAATTGATTCGGATCAAATTAAATAGATTAAATTGGTGCTTTAGTGCTCAATTATTTAATCTTAATCAATTGTGCTTATGAGAGCCTATATAAAGGACCCTTAAACACTCAATTCCTCTCTTTTATTTCATTTTGGCTGATTTTGGCTCTCTAGAGAGTGAGAGAACCAAATTAGAGAGGTAAAGTGTAGGAGATTGAAGGGTTGGTCAAGAAGTTTGAGGATTTTGAAGCTACACTCAGGAATTTAGCATAAGTTTGGAAGATTAAAGCTCCTAGTTGAGTAATCAACCCTTGATTCATGGGTTTGAGTTGTAATATTGTGAATTGAAGACTAATTGATAAGTTAGATCATGAGTTGTGTTGGTTTTGATGAGATATGCACATGCATGCATAGAATTGCTATGAATTGCCATAAATTTTCATGATCTAACATGTAGCATGCAAATTATAAAAGATTAAGAGTTGGATCATACATGCAAGCATGTTTTTGTCGAGTTTCATGAGAATGCACACCATTTGCACCATATTGTTGACATGCATGTTTGATCATTGGAGATATGGAGCTCATATGAGATTTGAGTGCATGAGCATTGATTATACCAAGAAATGTTGTTTTATTTTGAAGAATTGAACCATGATTTTGAGAAATTGGCCTTATCTTGCTTGTGTACTCATGATCCATAATGTAAATGCATGTTTTGGAACCCAAAATTACGAATTTTGAACCTTAGAGGTCGAGTTTGAGCTCAAGAACAAGTTTTGGAAAACCCAGAATTCTCGACGTCCGCTTGAGCGGGGGAACCGCTGCTCGAGCGTAAAATACGGGCTCCCAGTATACTTTGCAAACATGATGTCCGCTCGAGCAGGTAAGTTCACGCTCGAGCGGGGAGCTATGTAGATTGACCTTAAGCTCGAGTGTCCAAATTCGTGCTCGAGCTGTAACCAGAACTTTTGCAGACCTAATGGGTCCGCTCGAGCGGGGACCCCTGTTTCTGAAATTTTGTAAATGTGTTATGTGTTTCATTTTCTGTTCTCTTCCACTTCTAAGTACTCTTAGGCATGCATTGAGCATTGTAAATGAGTTAAAAAGATTAGAATGAAACCTAAAGAGGAATATGTGAATTAAGAACAGACTGCATTATTTGTGACCCATTGTGTTCATGGAATGTGTAGGGTTGAGCTCCAGGGAGAATCATCTAGCCAATCACTGTGAGTAATATCTTGACAAAGATATTTGAAGTATGTTATTTGTCCAATTGCTTACTTTCATATAAGCCTTGTAAGTTTGTTACATTGAATTGGGGACAAATATTTGTTATGCCATGTGATTGGGCCAAAGGCTATCTGATACGAATGATAGTCTGATATGAATGAATGGGCCAGAGGCCGTATGACATGAATGAATGGGCTAAAGGCCGTTCGACATGAACGATTGGGCCAAAGGCCGTTGGACATGAACGATTGGGCCAAAGGTTGTTGGACATGAATGATTGGGCCAAAAGCCGTTGGACATAAATGATTGGGCCCAAGGCTGTTGGACATGAATGATTGGGCCGAAGCCGTTGGACATGAATGATTGGGCCAAAGGCCGTTGGACATGAATGATTGGGCCGAAGGCCGTTGGATATGAAGGATTGGGCCAAAGGCCCGTTTGACATAAATGAAAGTATGAATGGGCCGAAGGCCAGTTTGACATAAATGAAAGTATGAATGGGCCAAAGGCCCGTTTGACATAAATGAAAGTATGAATGGGTCAAAGGCTAGTTTGACATGAATGAAAGTATGAATGGGCCGAAGGCCAGTCCGACATGAATGAAAGTATGGATAGGCCAAAGGCCAGTTTGACACGAATGAGAGAATGGATGGGCCAAGGGCCATTTTGACACGAATGAGAGAAATGATGGGCCAAAGGCTAGTCTGACATGAAACAAAGAACGAATGGGCCGAAGGCCGTTTGACATGAATGGATTGGGCCCGAGCCCGTTCGATGTGTTTGGAATCGCAGTTACTTGACCTGTATATGTATATATATATATTAGATAGAAATATGAATTGGGCCCAAGGTCGTTTGGTGTATATTGTTCTAAGTACCGTTCGTGTAACTTATTTATTTGATATTATTCAATGGGCTTTCGCTCACGCTCATTCATGTGTTTGTAGGTGAGCCAAGAAAGGTCCAAACCCAGCCTCAGTGAAGTTTGTGTGGAACAACCAAGGTTTTGAAGAGTCAGCCCTTACGTCTCACGCACGAGACCAGTCTTCGCCCTTTTGCTATCTTGTTTTATTTTGTTATGTTGGTGAGGACTTTGGATACGTTATATAGTTTTGATTGGCTGACCTAGACTTGAATGATCCTGTTTGTACAGAACTTTATGTTAGTGTATTTTCTGATGTGAGTTATTAATATGTATATGTATGGTTTGTTATGATGTGCCATGTAAGCACAGCTCTATGGACAAAGTTTTAGAAATTGTTTTCGTTTGGCCCCTTTACTCTGATGAGTTATGTCCAAATTAAATTGATTAAATTGGTGCTTTAGTGCTCAATTATTTAATCTTAATCAATTGTGCTTATGAGAGCCTATATAAAGGACCCTTATACACTCAATTCCTCTCTTTTATTTCATTTTGGCTGATTTTGGCTCTCTAGGAACTAGAGAGAGAGAGAGAGAGAGTGAAGATCTAGCCTTTTGAAATGTTTAGAGAGAGAATGAGATGAAAAAGTGACTCAAAATGGCCTTTTCTCGGACTGATATACGCACAGACTGCTTGTGTAACGTCCCCGGAAATAATAACCATAATTCATCCTAAGATATTAATTAAATAACAACATGTACCAAAATAATTGTCTTTCATTCACATGATCCCATTGTACAAAAAAAAAACACATGCAATTATACATTTATAAGTCCTAACCTTGAATCTATAGCATGTGCCATAATTAATGATATGAAATAAAAGTTAACAGATATATAAATGCCCTAGTGGCTACAACTTTCCGAGACGATCCTTGGTTACAACAAAAGTGAGTTTTAAGTCAATACAGCTTAAGCCTTAGGCTTGTACAAAAATAATTACAGTAATAACAAAAAGAGAAGCTCTTGGCTCCAAGTCCTCCCAAGCTACGGCCTTGGCAGAGGCATATCATCAGCACCCGAAAATGGTTTGCCATATAGGATAAGCCAAAGCCTAGTAGAGATACTCTAAAATAGTGTATGAATCTTAACAAAGTTATAAGGTGAATGCGTATGCAATGCTCATGCCAAAACATTTTATATCTCTTTCCAAAAACCATGCAGTACCAGGTTTACATCACAGGCTGTTTGAAGCACGTTGTTCTAAATACCGTTTGTGTAACTTCTTTATTTGATATTATTCAATGGGCTTTCGCTCACGCTCATTCATGTGTTTGTAGGTGAGCCAAGAGAGGTCCAAACCCAGCCTCAGTGAAGTTTGTGTGGAACAACCAAGGTTTTGAAGAGTCAGCCCTTACGTTTCACGCACGAGACCAGTCTTCGCCCTTTTGCTATCTTGTTTTATTTTGTTATGTTGGTGAGGACTTTGGATACGTTTGTATATAGTTTTGATTGGCTGACCTAGACTTGAATGATCCTGTTTGTACAGAACTTTATGTTAGTGTATTTTCTGATGTGAGTTATTAATATGTATATGTATGGTTTGTTATGATGTGCCTTGTAAGCACAGCTCTATGGATAAAGTTTTAGAAATTGCTTCCGTTTGGCCCCTTTACTTTGATGAGTTATGTCTGGTTGGTTTGAGGCCGTAGGTAATCTAAGGATTACTGGCCGGTTATGTCCTTAACCCATGGGGGCGGGTTCGGGTCGTGACACTGGGCATGCATGAGGTCTATTTAGGGTTGGTTTAGTCCATTGAGCATTGTACTCTATAGCCCTAGTGTTGTGTACTTCACTAGCTTTCGTGCTTAAGGACTCTAGCATGCCATACTTGTGTTGTTTGCATGACATGTCATCTTTTGGCATATGATTTCAGTGCTTGTACCTCTGCTATGCTCCCATATATGTCACTCTTTCAATGCGTTTGAAAGTTAAGCTTTGTGCCTTGCTTGCGAGCCAACGAATGAGCATGCATTTCTCACCTTTTTGTGCATAAATCTTAGTGTGTTGGCCACTATTTTGGAGCATCTTAGGTCTGTCCATATCTGGTTTGATCACTTAAGCATTGCAGTGCATGCCTCATGTGTAATGTACTTCATTACCTTTGATGCCTTAGCTCCTAAACATGTCTTGCATGCATTGCTTGCATGATAGAGTCTTGTGCGTGCCACTTTAGCATTGATAGATAGGCATGTTGTATGCTTTGCATCGTGTTTGGATCGGACATTAATCCAAACACAAGGAATGTGGCACGTTTCATACTCAAAGTGATGAAATGTGTTGCGTTTCTTGGTTGCCAACCCTCTTGATCATGCATGATAGAGGTGGAGGCTCTTATGTGTTGTTTATGCATTCACTAATATTGTGCGAGCTTGGCTCTTTGGCCATCATGCATTGAGACGTGTGATTGGTGGCTTGAGAGTCGAGTACTACGCTCCTTTGAGCTTGAGAAATGATAAGAGTGGTTGCACACACATTTCCTTGTAAATGCTTTGTTGTGCCTATGTTGATCTCAGTTGCAGCAAAATTGAGGTTCTGGAAAAGAAAGTGGCCGGCCGGCCACTTGCACTAGCCTGGAGGCCAGTTGTAGTAGCTTGCCGACCAGTTGAAATGGCCGGCCGGCCACTTGCAGCAAATTTTTCCATAATGCTCCTGTTTTGAGGCAGATGCAACCTGAAAGTGTGTTCGATGCTCCGAGGTCACCGCGAGTGCAAACGGAGACAACTTATGGCAAGGTGATGCATTTCCGGACGAAGCAAACCGAGCATGTATATCTTCCTCCCCTCGAGGCCATTTTAACTGCTTTGTTTAGCTAGTTAGCTTGTCATTTTTTTAATTAATTAGTTAATGTATTTAGCTAATTTAATTCATTATTGTAATATTCTAATTAGCTTAGCATAGCTAGTTTCAATTTGGTTTGTAATTAATTAGCTTAGCATAGTTAATTAATTGATCTGTAATAAGTAGCTTAGCTTAGCTCTTATTTATTCGGACCCTCCGTCGAGAGGGTAAATGTAGTAATAAGTGTGTGTGTGTGTGAATGTCTTCCAACCCCACGTCTTTCTCCTTTTTATTTATTCGCTTTTAGTGGTTAGATTAGGGCATATTTTTGATTAGCATACCTTATGCTTGCATGTGTGCATCATCCATTTGTCTTGCATGCACCGGGCTCGGCGCATCATTCAAACTGTATTGTATTTCAATACCTATTTGAATACATGTATCAACTCGTTGCATTCATATTCCATCTTAGATAGTCGAGCCCATTTAGTTACATTTTGCATGTGTTGCATTAGGCACTTAACATAGTTAGGATCATACATTGATTTCTAACTAGTTGTTGTTTTGGCTCGGAGTGCACTGTAAGTGTTTATGCTTTAGCATCCTTGCATGTGTGTAAGTAACTGCTATGATAGCATGCTTGCCATGAGGCTATTTCCTTAATTGCTATAATTGTCTGAATGCCTGTGGATGAAGGCTTCATTACTTGAATTGGAACAATTCATCAAAATGTGCGTTTTAAGCCCACTTTGTGGAGTGGCAAAATCATGTTGTTTTCTAAGTCCACTTGAGGGTGGAAAATCCGCGTCTTAGCCTACTTGTGAGTAGCACTTTCAAACCATTTTCGAAAAACAAACATGAGATGTTTTGTTCCAATTCTTGCGATTGAGTCTATACTTGTATGCTGTGCGCATCACATAGTAAAGATAGTTAATAATTGGAATAAGAACATATGTGTTTTTAAAAACAACATATCATGTTAGTAGAGGCCGATCTTTGATCGGGCGAGCGGGGGTGCTCATTTCAGGACCTTCCCCTCTCGTACCCAAGTTCCCGAGCCGTGGCAACTTTGGTGATGACGGACACGTGGCTTTACGCACGAGTCAGGGTTTCCTAAATTTCCCAAAATAAAATATTTAGGTGGCGACTCCGAAATCTGGCAAAGTAGTCCATGTTTGGCGCTTTTTGATTAAAATCGATTTTCTAAAACGATTTGTTGGATTTGGACTCTTTGGTGATTTATCAGTCTTACATTGCACTTTGTGAGATTAGATTCAGAACCATGACAGGAGTCCGAACTGTAGTAGCTAGAACCCAATTCGCGCCCTCTTCGAAAGGGGGGCGCGCAGAGGAAGTTCGGGCGGTCTACAAGTACACTCCTTGCAAAAACGAATGCATAACTAAACAAATGAACTAAACAAAGGAAATGTATAGTGTCTAATTAAATCAAAGACACCAGCATGGACAGACACTCACACAAGGCAACTCCAAAGAACGGGAAATTACCATTAATGTATAGTGGCTTTCTTGCTCTAGGCACACAAGGAGTTCAATTCAGTTGGGCAGCATGTATCATACCAAGATGCACTGCCTTGCCTTTTATTGGACATCCATTTATTCACAATCTCCCATTGGGCCAAAACTTTAGCTTGCTAGAGACTGCTTGTCATGACCTGAACCCGCCCCTATGGATTAAGGTCATAACTGACCAGTAATCAAGAGATTATCTACGGCCTCAAACCCAATGAAACATATTTCAACAGAGTCAAGGGGCCAAAACGGAAACAAACTTAAAATTTTGTCCATAGAGCTGTGTTTACATGGCACATCATAATGTCTTACATATACTCGTTAATAACCCACACTGGGAACATAACATAGGATTTTACACATACATGATCATTCAAATCATAGTTAGCCAAACCAAAAGCTTATATACAAAGGTGATGCGACATGTTCACCAAGATAACAAAAGAGCAAACCAAAAGAAGCAAAACGGTGTCTCGTGCGTGAAACATTCGAGCTGACTCCACAAAACTTGACATTCCTCACATACTTCACTGAGGCTGGGTTTGGACATCTCTTTGCTTATCTACATACGCATAAATGAGAGTGAACGAAAGCCTAGTGAATAATATCAAATGAAGAAGGTACATGAATGAAATTTGAAACAGACGTATCAAACGGCCTTGGGCCCGTCCATGTTTCTATCTGGTACATTAACGGCTTCAAGCCCAAATATATCAAACGACCTCTGGCCCACTTTGTTCCTAACAGACGACCTCGAGCCCAATTCATTCATGTAAAACAGCCTCGGGCCCAATTAACTATTGTCGAACGGCCTTTGGCCTAATCATTCCCATCAAACGGCCTTTGGCCCAATCATTCATGTCAAACGGCCTTTGGTCCAATCATTTATGTCAAACGGCCTTTGGCCCATCATTCATGTCAAACGGCCTTTGGCTCATCATTCATGTCAAACAGCCTTTGGCCCATCATTTATGTCAAATGGACTTTGGCTCAATCATTTATGAAATGCGCATTCGTACTTGAGATCACAATCACATCATAATCATAATTGTAATCCAACGGCCTTATCCAATCATATGGCATAACGAATATTTGTCCACAATTCAAATTAACAAACCTATGAAACTCAAATAGGAGTAACCAATTGGACAAATAGCATACTTCAAAATATCTTTATTAAGATATTACTCACAGTGTTCTGCTGGTGGATTTGTTCTTATGCTCGACCTTACATAATACATAACACATATTGGGTCACAAACGATTCAATCCGTTCTAAATTAATTTCTTTCTCTCAGGCCTCTTTCTTATTGTTTTAGGTCATATACAAAGCTCAATGCATGCCTAAGAGTGCTTAGAAATGGAAGAGAATAGAAAATGAAACACAAAATAACTTTTTAAAATTTCTGAAACAGGGCCCTCTGCTCGATCGGACCCTTTTGGTCTGCAAAAGTATTGGTTACTTCATTTTTGTGCTCGAGCTTGACTTCGAACGCTCGAGCTGAGAGTTAAACATGTGACTGGACACTCGAGTGTAACTCTTCTCGCTCGAGCGAACATCAATGTCTGCAAAACTTCTGGGAGCTAACATTTTACGCTCGAGCGGCACTGTAGACACCCCATTTTTGACCGACTTTAAGACTCAGACGTCATCGATTGAGTGCTCGATGATCGCGCATGTTTGTGCTCGTTTCGAGTTTCCGGAGTTTTTGGTTGAGTGCCTTGCCTTCGGGCCTCTGAACTCTTTGTGTTTTGGCTTGGTTCATGGACCATGCCTTTTTGACCTTGCCTGGAGGGAGAGAGAGGTCTGTAGACCACTTTTCCCTCTTGTAGACTAGTTTCTGGTTTCTGAAGCCTTCGGCCGAGCGCCTTGTCTCGGAACCTCTTAACGTTCTCCTCTTGGCCTGGTTTTTGGACCATGCCTTGTTGCCTTTTCCTAGAGGGCAACAAAGGTCTGTAGACCACTTTTTGTGGCCATAGACCACCTTTCTCTCGTAGACCACTTTTTGCGCTCGTAGACTAGTTTTCGGGGATTCCGGCTGCGTGCCTTGTCCCGCGGACTTTTGTCTTTCATCCTTTTTGGTTTGTTTTTGGCACAAACCTTGTTTTCCTTGCTTGGACGGTGGAATAAGGGGTGTAGACCAGTTTCTCTCCTTGAAAACCACTTTTCTTCCCTGCCAGCCAGTTTTCTTGTCGGCTAACTAGTCTTGGTGGTCTTTGGACCACCAAAAGTGGTCGGCAGCCATGCCACCACCTTGGTTTCTGTGTGCAGACCACTCCTCCCCCTTGCCGACCAGTTGGTCTCCCTGCAGACCACTTTTATTGGTCGGCCAACCAGTGCAAGTAGCTGGCCGACCCCTTCAACTGGTCGGCAGCTTTCCTGCACTTTATGCAGATATTTTCCATGCCAGCTGTGCCAGCTGTTGGGCACAGAAAGCATCCTCCATAGATTGATTCAAGCTTCAAGCTTGTTGAACAAGCTTGATGCATGTTTTTCTATAAAAGGGAACCTCCTTCCTCTTGTCTCAGGTTCAGAAAATTTGCTTGGAGTGATACATATCATCTATCTCTATATTTCTTCCTTTTTCTTTTGTTTTGTGCCTTAGAGTGTAGTTTCTTCACATTTTTGCACACAAACACCTACTCAAACACCTTCATTCTTGGGCTGAGGTTCTTAGAGGTTTGTTTGAAGCACAAAAGTTTGGTTTTGTCTCAGAAGTTGCTAATTTGCTGTGTTTCTTCAAGGGTGAGTCTCTATCCTCTCTTAAGCTTTGTTTTTCTTAAGTACTTAGCCTTATTTGCATGCTTCTTTTGGCTTAACTTTCAACTGCAAAAAGCTTCATTTTTGAGTATTGAAAATGTTTGTTTAAGGCTTCTTTGGTGTTGGGGGTGGTCTACTCCCTTGCATGCCTTGTTTGCTAGGCTTTTGAGCCATCACTTTAGGCCTTTGTGATCACCTTTATTTGGCCTCTTCACCACTAAATTCTAGAGGAATTTCAGTGGTGGAAAGTGTGTTTTGAGGTCTTAAATAGGAGGGGGTTGTCCCCCATTCTCTTCTTTTGTTTGCTTGTGTTGATGGCTCATCAAAAGAGCATGTAGTTCTATTTTCTTGAGGCTTTGTTTGAGCATCTTTTTGTGACCTTTCAGACCTGCCATGACTCTATTTTTGGTTGTCTTGGTCACCCCTTGCATGCTTCTTGTATGTGTAGCGTAATCCTACTTGTGGCTCATCAAAGTAGCATGTCTTTCTAGCATGTTTTGTCTCCATCTTAGCATGTATTAGACCTTATTTCAGCATGTTATAGCTCTGCCTAAGGTTGGTTTGATAGTCTCTTTCATGCTCCTTGCACTTGTAGTGCAATTCCACTCCCTAGCCTAATATGCATCATGTTTTGGACCATCATTCTAGCATGCTTTTGGCTCTACTCTAGGAAGCTTTTATTCATGTTTTACCATGCTTAAGCTCTGTTTTATATTGTTTTGGTCATGCATGCCTTGCTTTGTATGGCCATAGGACATTCTAGCTCACTAGCCTTGAGTTTCCAAGTCACTAGCATGCATTGCTTGGGCTATTTGCATGATTTGGCATCATTTGATATGTGATTTCAGAGCATGTTTTATTGCCATGTCCTCACATCTTTCACTCTTTCAATGCTTTGGAGGGTTGGTGTTTTATGCCTTGAACATGAGCTAATATGCATGCCATCTTGCCTAGACTTTTGGGCTACCATATCAGTGTATTTTTGGTCTTATTTTGACATGCCATAACTTTGATTTTTGTTGGCAAAGTCATCTCATGCTTGGTTTTGGTAGGTGTAGTGTAACCTTCCTTATTGGCCTTGCATACTCCATGCTTCATGCCCTTCATGCTAGCTTGTTTTGGCTACACTCCATGCATGTTTTAGCCTCATTTTGACATGCTCTAGGACTGTTTTGGGTTGTCTTAGCCATATGGTTCATGTTTTGTATAGTTATAGTGCAAGTGCCTATGCTAGTTTCAAGCTTTGAGCCTCCTAGCATGGTTCATTTGTGACATGTGCATGATTTGGCATCATTTAACATGTTATTTCAGAACATATAGCATTGCCATGTTCCCATTTCTTTCACTCTTTAAGTGTCTTTAAGGGTCATGCATTATTGCCTTCTTTATGGCCTAACTTGTATGCATGTATGCCTAGACCTTTGAGCTCCCATCTCAGCATGTTTTGGTCTTTGTTTTGACCTATTTGAGCTCTATCCATGGCTGGTTCATTCATTTGTGCCATGTATTGCATGTCTCTTGTGTAGTCCCCATTCACTAGCCTTAATGCTTAAGGACCCTAACATGCTATACTTGAGCTATTTGGATGATTTGGCATCATTTCATACATGATTTTAGAGCATATAGTGTTGTCACACTTCCATGTTTGTCACTTTTTAAGCATGTTTGAGAGTTGTGCTCTTATGCTTAGTTGATGAGCCATCACATGAGCATGTGTTCTTGGCCCTTTTGTGCTTAAGTCTTGGTGTTTTGGCTACTGTTTTGGCATGATTTAGGTCTGTCCACATTCGGTTTAAGTCCATTGAGCATTGTTTTGCATGCCTCTTATGAGATGCTCTGTCTTAGCTTTGGTGCCTTAAGCTTAAGCTTCTAAGCTTGCCATGCATGTATTGTTCACATGATGAAACCTTGTGTATGCTACATTAACTTGTTTGGAATGTTGTTGCATTGCATTATGCTTGCATGCTCATGTCCATTGCATTATGTTTGGAATGTTATAGTGTTGTATTGTGTTTGGATAGGGTGTTAATCCAAACACGAGAAACGAGGGACGTTTCATACTTGAAGTGATGAAACGTGCCTCATTTCTCGATCGTCGACCCTCTTGATCATGTATGATAGAGGTTACGGTCCTTATGTGTTATTTGTGCATTCATTGACATGCTCTTGATTAAGCATGATAGAGGTTAAGACTCTTATTTGTCTTTTGTGCATTCATTGGCATTGAATTATGCAAACTTGGCCTCTCGGCCATCATGCATTGCGATGCTTGGTTGGTGGCCCGAGAGTCGAGTACCGTACTCCCTTGAGCTGAAGAAATGATAGGGTGGGTGGTTGTGCACACATACCTTGCAAATACACTGCCGTGCCCCTTCTTGTTCTCTGTTGCAACAAACTGGAGTGTGGCAGAATTTTTTGGTCGGCAGACCAAGAAAAGTAGCTGGCCGACCACTTTTTCTGGTCTGCAGCATATGTAAGTGGTCTACAACACCATTAAGTGGTTGGTATCCCTCCTGGAGGTTCCCATGTTAGTGCATAAGCTATCTGGAGGTTTGTGCAGTGTTCTGAAATCAAATGCAACCAGAGGCAAGTTGGGACATAGCGATGGATTTCTGAACGAGGCGACCGAGCATGCATGCACTTCTCGCCCCGAGGCTCCTTTTTACTGCTTTGCTTAGCTAGCTTATACTTTGGTTTTGTACTTAATTAGTTAACTTGTTTAGCTAATTGATTTATGCTGTAATGTTTAATTAGCTAGTGTAGTTAGCTAATTAGCTTGTTTTGTAATAATTAGTTGTAGCTAGTTATTAGTTTTGTTTTGTAATAATTAGTTTAATTAGCTTAGGTTAGCTAGTTATCTTAGCTTATTATTTGGACCCTTCGTCGAGAGGGCACAACTGTTGTAATAAGCGTGCGTGTGTGTGATGCATGTCTTTCAACCCCACGTCTTTCTCCCTTTTATTTACCAGCTTTTGATGATTAGTTTAGGACATATTTCAATTAGCATACTTATGCTTCACATGCATGCATCATTCATCTGTTTTGCATACACCGGGCTCGGCGCATCATACAAACTGCATTGTATCTCAATTCCTATTTGAATACATGTTATCAAGTTGCATTCACTTGACATCTTAGAATAGCCGAGCCTATTTTAGTTGCATTTTGCATGTGTTGCATTAGGCATTCTTGACATAGCTAGGATCATGCATTGATTATTAACTAGCTTTTTTTTTGGCTCGGAGTACACTGTGAGTGTTTATGCTTTAGCATACTGCATGTGTGTAAGTGACTGCCATGATAGCATACTTGTCATGAGACTATTTGCTTAAATGATATAATTGCATGAATGCCTGTGGATGAAGGCTTTATTGCTTGAATTGAAACAATTCATCAAAATTTGTGTTTTAAACCTACTTGGAGTGGCAAATCACCATGTTTTCTTAAGCCCACTTGAGGGTGGCAAATCCACGATTTAGCCTACTTACGAGTAGCATTTTCAAACCATTTTCAAACGAACAAACATGAGATGTTTTGTTCCAACTTGAGCGATTTAGTCCATACTTGTATGCTGTGCGCATCACATAGTAAGATAGCTAATAAATCAAAATAAGAACACATGTGTTTTCAAAAACAACATATCATGTTAGTAGAGACCGATCCATTGATCGGACGAGCGGGGGTGCTCATTTCAGGACCTTCCCCTCTCGTACCCAAGTTCCCGAGCCGAGGCAACTTTGGTGATGACGGACACGTGGCCTTAGGCACGAGTCAGGGTTTCCTAAATTTCCCAAAACAAAATATTTAGGTGGCGACTTTGAAATCTGGCAAAACAGTCCATGTTTGGCTCTTTTTAATTAAAATCGATTTTCCAAAACGATTTGTCGGATTTGGACTCTTTGGTGATTTATCAGTTTTACATTGCATTTTGTGAGATTAGATTTAGAACCATGACATGAGTCCGAACTGTAGTAGTTAGAACTATAATTTGCGCCCTCGCGCGCAAAGCGGAGTTCGGGCGGTCTACAGTTTCTGGCGACTCTGCTGGGGAATTAGAGAACTTGACTCAAACTCATGATATGTTGTTTTATTTACACTTATGTGTTTCTTTGCATTGCATTTGCATTGGTGTGTTTAGGACACCATGTTTGCCGTTTGCTATTCCTGAACGGTTTGCCAGAGGCTTGCTTTGAGAAGCGTGCCATAAGGCTGAT
The DNA here is from genome assembly GCF_004153795.1 of Camellia sinensis. Taxonomy (NCBI): domain Eukaryota; kingdom Viridiplantae; phylum Streptophyta; class Magnoliopsida; order Ericales; family Theaceae; genus Camellia; species Camellia sinensis. The sequence goes on along the minus strand of NW_021024683.1, from coordinate 3,651,452 downwards.
CGGTTGCGGGCTCTGCCATGATGGGAACATAAACCTCAATTTTTACCGAGGCACCCTTTTTGACCATTCGACCTAGTGCATATCGGAATCCATAGTGACCATTTCAAACTAGGACATGTTGCTTACCCGATTGTAGGTTGTTTGAAACTGCTGTGTGCGTAGTGAAACCCTAGCTCCTGACAAGATAAGACAGGGAAACCGGACACCTCCATAGGGGTGTTTTTGAGGTTTATGTTCCCATCATGGCAGAGCCCGCAACCGGTCAGCCTTATGGCACGCTTCTCAAAGCAAGCCTCTAGCAAACCGTTCAGGAATAGCAAACGGCAAACACGGTGTCCTAGGAACACCAATGCAAATGCAATGCAAAGAAACCGATAAGCGTAAATAAAACAACATATCATGAGTTTGAGTCAAGTTCTCTAATTCCCCAGCAGAGTCGCCAGAAACTGTAGACCCGCGAACTCCGCTTTGCGCGCGAGGGCGCAAATTATAGTTCTAACTACTACAGTTCGGACTCATGTCATGGTTCTAAATCTAATCTCACAAAATGCAATGTAAAACTGATAAATCACCAAAAGATCCAAATCCGACAAATCGTTTGGAAAATCGATTTTAATTAAAAAGAGCCAAACATGGACTGTTTTGCCAGATTTCAAAGTCGCCACCTAAATATTTTGTTTTGGGAAATTTAGGAAACCCTGACTCGTGCCTAAGGCCACGTGCTCCGTCATCACCAAAGTTGCCTCGGCTCGGGAACTTGGGTACGAGAGGGGAAGGTCCTGAAATGAGCACCCCCGCTCTCCGATCAATGGATCGGTCTCTACTAACATGATATGTTGTTTTTGAAACACATGTGTTCTTATTTGATTTATTAGCTATCTACTATGTGATGCGCACAGCATACAAGTATGGACTAAATCGCTCAAGTTGGAACAAAACATCTCATGTTTGTTCGTTTGAAAATGGTTTGAAAATGCTACTCGTAAGTAGGCTAAATCGTGGATTTGCCACCCTCAAGTGGGCTTAAGAAAACATGTGATTTGCCACTCCAAGTAGGTTTAAAACACAATTTTGAATGAATTGTTTCAATTCAAGCATAAAGCCTTCATCCACAGGCATTCATCAATTATATCATTTAAGCAAATAGTCTCATGAC